>JAUZST010011596.1:0-11836 GCA_034779995.1 Parotocinclus haroldoi
TGGAATGTGGGAGGAAACCAGAGTGCCCCCAGTAAACTCACTCAAGACACAGGATGGACTCCATGCAGATTCCACACAGTAAGGACCCATCCTGCGCCACCCTGGGATTGAACCCGGGACCTTCTTTTCTAGTGCATGAGTAGCAGGCTTAACAATAAGTGTCGGTATTATAAACCTTATATAATAAACTCAAAATATGAAAACTTTACCCAAGTAGTGCATTGCTATGCCCATGGAGAATGTTTTGGATGCGTAAGAAAATATAGCATCCTTGACCTCACTCTAGTGAAGACAAGATAGTTATGAAAACACCTAGAGAAATTGTTATTTGTTTTCCTTTGGAACTGGTTGAAAACAGAATCTGGCTAAGTCTGGCACTCACAATACTACCCATGTTTCTAACATCTAAAAGAGACAGAACTTCCCCCAGTCTGTCAGAAGTTCACCTGCAGAGTGCACACGGCTTCTTGAGACCCTTGGTGAGTGTGAAGCGCTGCCAGACTGAACAGGTCTCCCAGTATCTGTAGTTGGTTTGGATTTAGGCAGACAGGTGGTGTTTCTATGTATTATCCATGCACTAAATACAGCTGTTCTATTATTCTCATGTCGTTGTTAGTGTGATTTGTACTAAAGCAAACCAAATTACCTATCACATATTCCAAAAATGTCTATTTCCTTACAGTGATGTACAATGATACATATAAATCTATGAAAGGTAAACCCTCCGTCTTATCGTTTAACCAACAGAACGACCTGGAATCAATACCCTTGTATTCACTGGCCAGTTGTTATAGAGTGTCTCCACTTTACTGAGTAAAGGCAAAGAACACAATAACATCCTTTCACTGGTTTTACTGTTTCCAGCAGAGCTTTCTGATCTGGAAATGACATGACCCTCTCTCTACCCCTGTGCTCATGTGGAGAAGTGAAGTAAATGACTACATCAATGTCCAACCTCATCAGGAATGTTTTGTCTGGTTCAGTCAGTATGCTTTGTTCAACTTTAGAGTAGAGCTACCAAAACATGCACCTGTTTAGCGTTATTGTTCAGGATAAACAAACAAACAAACAAACAAACAAACAAACAAAAAACTCTAAAAAAAACGGTCGATTTTAACATAGAAACGCAGAACCAAACATACAGTTCATGTTCTGCTTACAGTCTGTAACAGGCATTCTTACGTGTAAATTGGAGTTTAATGTTATTTATCATGTTAGAGCATTTAATTGCACACAGACTTAAGAGAAACGATTTAAAAGACACCTATGATTGTTCCATCACTAAAATAACCAATATACCATCAAAAACACCAAACCATGCCTGTTCATGATCTTTTAAATATGGAACAGTGCTTTAAAATTCTAGTTTTGATCAAACATGTACCCCCCCCCCCCAGAAGAAACAACATTTCCTCTGTAAATTGCTCTTATAAAAGATTAAATGAAATGTAGAGATGCAACTGAAAAGCAAACGTGCGACTTGTTTACAGAACATTTGTGTAGCAAGGTGCATTTCATATTTAATCACCATACAGCATCTCACAAGAGTGAGTACACCCCTCACATTTTATATGGGACACTGAAGATATGACACTGAAACAATGCAAAGCAGTCAGTCTACAGCTTGTATAACAGTGTACATGCTCTGAAAATAACTTATCATGCATGAATTGCATTCATTAATGTTTAAACCGCTGACAACAAAAGAGATTACACTCCCAAGTGAAAATGGCCAAATTGTGCTCAATTAGCTCAATCTATTTTCCCTCCTCGGTATCATGTGACACGTTAGTGTTACAAGGTCTCAGGTGTGAATGAGGAGCAGGTGTGTTAAATCTGGTGTTATCGCTCTTACACTCTGTCATGCTGGTCACTAGAAGTTCAACATGGCACCTCATGGCAAAAAGCACTGAGGATCTGAAAGAAAAACAATTGTTGCCCTACATTAGGATGGCCTAGGATATAAGAAAATTGACAACACCCTGAAAGTGAGGTGCAGTGCAGTGACCAAGACCATACAACAGGTTAACAGGACAGGTTCCAATTAGAACAGGCCTTGCCATGGTCGACCAAAGAAGTTGAGTTCACATGCTCAGTGCCACATCCAGAGGTTGGATTTTGAAAATAGATGTAGGACTGCTGCCTGCATTAAAGAGGTTGTGGTGGTGGGGAGTACTCAGACCATAGTTTGCTGAAGACACACAGACTAAGGACATGCATTAATGGATCAAGAAAAACTTATTTGGTTTATATTGTGTCCAGCGTGTGTGGCCGCCACAACCAGGTGAGAAATACAAAGTACTTCAGGCCGTGTGGAGCTACAGTTCATTGAGGGAACCATGAATTCCAACTTATTCCAACATAAGTACCCCAAATACACCTTTAAGACAACCACTGCCTTGCTAAAGAAACTGAGGGTAAATGCCAAGAATGTCTCCATACCTAAACTCTATTGAGAATCTGTAGAGGACCGCAAAATCTCTAAGAGGGTTACAGTGGCAACTCTAGTGAACTCCCAAAAAAGTTAACGCAATACTGGTAAATAATAGTGTCCACACAAAATATTGACACTCTGGGCACAATTTGGCCATTTTTACTTAGGGGAGTACTAACTTTTGTTGCCAGCGGTTTAGACATTATTTGTTGTGTTTTTGAGTTAAATTTACACTGTTATACAAGCTATAGATTGACTGCTTTACATTCTATCAAAGTGTCATATCTTCAGTGTTGTCCCATATAAAGATATAATAAAATAGTTACTAAAATATGAGGGGTGTACTCACTTGTTAGATACTGTATGTGTATTATAGTCACAATGATCATTATTAAAATAAATATTATATACTGGATGTTGAGTTGCAGCTTTATGATGTTCATATATTTTACTTGCCGTGTACAACATGTCTCCCTAGAACTGTTCAAAATGCTTTAGATTAGATTAACCATACTTTAGTAATGGTATAATCATTTCTGTGTCTTTATTTAGTACCAAAACCACAGGAAATTTGAATGCAGTATTTGTAGTAAACTACAGGCCATATAGTCTACAGCGGCAAATGGTCAGAAAAATTAGGGGATATTTAATTATGGGATATTTCATTTGGAAATATCCCCTCTTACCCTTAAGCAATAGCAGCTTCATCGGGACTCCAATCCGACTCTTCTACAGTCTATAATGTGCTAAAGCATCAGGAATGCTAAAGGAATGCTAAAGAAATTAAGTTCAGTGGAATGTTTTTCTGTTTATTCCTCATTCATTCAGTCATTACGTTGGTCATTTAACCAACGCTAAAACAAAAATCTAATGGAGGCCTAATATTTTGCACAGTACTATATACACCATGTAACCAGCTAATATTAATTTAATCACAAACCACAATACACTATGGACCTCAGTTTACATGCTTTCTAGACTTGACATTTCAAGTCATTTCTGCTACCCAGTCAGCCATGGGAATTGTGTCCCTTACCTCATGAGTTACAATATTAATACCACCAACACTCAGAAACTACAAGAATTTATAATTACGAACAGAAAGAGAGAGAGATATTAAAAGCAAAGCTTATGAGAGCCGATACTCTGAGACAAGGTGCTTTTAGGTGATCTGGCACTTTCTAAACAGATCAGTAGATTCAGATGAGCATCAGAGGACTCACTGTATTACATTACCCACTCAAATCTATTGTCATGAAACTTCAGTAGAGGATGATGGTCAGACCGAAGACTGTGAAGCCAAATGCGCAGTGCATCATGTTACAGCACACTACTATCTGACAACAGCCTCAACAACACGATACAAGCAAACTTCCAGCAACAGACAGAGATCATCAAAGAGAGAAAAAAAAGATAAGGGTTGCAGGTGACAGGCATCCTTTCCAATAGCACCATTAGCAGGTTTGGAACAGGATGTACAGCCTGATCCGACAGTGTCTGTCTCTTTCTTATTATATTAAAGGCGTCTGCATCCCACCCACACTAATGGAGGGAGATAAGTTTCAGCCAAGATGTCAGGGTGACGACCTCTCTCTGTGGAGCTCAGTGGATTAGAGGAGAAGTGATAGCAAGAAAACAGACAGGAACACTGATTTTAAATGCCTGAACTTGTGTGCAAACAGATGAGACCAGACCCACGGGTGTCACCGGTGCCACCGGTGCCGAGCTTACAGGGCTTAAGCGTGGAATGTTTTTTAGTAAAGCTCATATTTTCTAAGGCAGCGGTGTGGTAGTTGTCTCACAGTTCCAGAGACCTGTGGCTGTGTCTGCTCAATATTGGGTGCTGCCTGTGTGTAGTTTGCATGTTCTTCCAGTGGATGAATTGGTTTGGTAAACTGGTGTCTCTGCAGTGTCCCAGTGTAAGTAAGTAAATTACTGCACGTGTGCAGGTGCTATATTGGTGCTCTGTCTAGGGTTTGTCTCAGCCATTGGCTTAGAACTGGACTCTGGAAAGATTGAGCTTTTTCTTTACCCTCATAAAAGGGGTGTAAACTGAGCCTAATTACAATACAGTCCGTTTTACTCAGCAAGCAGCTTACGTAGCTGCTTCTCACTGTCAGTTTAAGGTCAGCTCAAATATCACAATCCATGCAATTGTGAGTTAAGAGTCTTGGCAGAGGCTAGATTTGAACTACTTTGTCTACCAACTTAGCCAATATGCCACCAGAGTAGCTGAAGGAGCGTCAACAATTGACTCTCTACTGTTGTGGTATCCTGGGTGCTGCAGCAGTAACACCTTCCCGGCCCTGCGATGAACTGGCCCCTTGTTACCAGCATACCTGTGTGGCCTGTTAATTCCAGGTTAGGCTCCAAGATGGACTCTGGAATAGTTTGCTAACCCCACCCTATTTTTCATTATCAACAACTGGAGGAGTTTGATGTTATTTAGGTGTGACTGGACCTGTGTTCTATGTCAGAATAGGTCAAAACAAGCTTCTTGTTAAAAAGAGCTCAAAAGGGAGTTGGTGTAAAAATGATCATACAGAAAATAATGTAATCTTCATGGTTACGTAAGGTGTCTTTATTTAACATCACGCCAACTTCTATGGCAAGTCGTGTCAGGACCCATTTATAATTCGTCAATCTGGGGGTAATTTAGAGCAACCAGTTAACCTATGCCTACAGCTAGTGTCTTTAGAGATGACAGGAATCTCGTATTATAAGTTACCTTCAATTTAAATGAACTTCAGTTTAACCACTGTTATCAACGGTGCCAATAATTATGGAGGTGACTGTACTACACAAATGTGCTGAGTACACTGAAATAGATAAGCTACCTGTGGAAGGCAGTATTAATACATTTATAAAAAAAAACACAACTGAGTCAGTTTCTTCTGTAGTATTTATAAAGTGTCTTTGGATACAAGCATATTGTGCTCTGTTGTGCCGCAGCTTTCCAGGTATGTCTTCTTTTTCAAGTAACGATCACAACCTGGGCTCATAACCTGAGCTAAAAGTGCGTCATGGTAAATGCAATTTTTCCAAACCCTTGACTGTCTGCTTGACTCTACTCCTACGATAGTTTTGCGATTAATATGCACTGCGCATGTTATTTTTGAGGTTAACTGAAACAGAGGAAGAAGAAAGGTTTATTGTAGAAGAAAATCAAGTGGCTAAAAATTTAAGCCCTGATCCACAAAAAAACTGCCTTCTAACCTGTTTTTGATCAAACAATTTGACTCAGGAACTTTGTTGCAGGTCAGGCACCAAAGGAGACATGAAAGTTGAAGATATTGGATATTTTACTTAAGATCAGCAGTTTCTGAAATCCTCAGACCAGCCGGGCTAGCACCCTATCTTGTATCTTGACCATGTCTACATGCACCACGTTGCTGCCATGTGATTGGCTGATTAGATATCAGAGTTATCATAAAATTGAACAGGTGTACCTAATAAGCTGGCTGTTGAGTGGAAATACCTGAACTGCAAGTGGAAACAAAAAACAAAACCAATTCAGGCAGGATGGATGGAAATGGCAAATAATAATTAGACTGAGTTAGGAGAAAATAAGAGAATATAATACACATTTACAAAACCATCAACATTATACATATATTAAGGTAAAATATCTTTTCAGCTGTATTATTCGGTCAGGGATCTCTTTTTTAATTTAATTGAATACAACATATAAAGACCAAAGCGAAGCATTTTCTTCTTTTTTGGAGGTTGCCAGTCTCTGACTCTTCACATGAAGTCTCTGAGACTTCATATTAATAATAATACTAAGTGTAAACAAACAGAAACCTTCAGGTGCTAGCTCGAACTGCTTCACACGTTCATAAGTCATTAATACAACACATTATCCTTCTCGCATGTTTCGTAATGAAATTTAGTCAGTATGACTGAAAAGAGAGAGCCAAATAGATTTTATTGCTAGATATAAGAACAGCAGACTTGATAACACTACACTTGTTTCATGCAAAATGTCTATTTATTACCAAGTCAGAGTCCCAGAAAACCAGGCATTGGCAGAAAAGGGTACAAGGCAGGATCCATCCCTAGACAGGGTGTCCACATGCAGCCACGCTTACATACACGCACAAACGGTTGTCTGGCTATCCTGGTGGGGTTATCAACTGACATGATACTTACTGTAGCTAACTAATGTCACACCTACACCTAATCCTACCCTTAACCTTAGTAGCCTAAACAAATCTTTGCTTTTATTTTTTTTTCACTCTTTTAGTTTTTCCAAAAAAGCAGCTTCAGCAAGGCTGCAGTTTTGCCCCTAGGGACCAGCAAAATGTTCCAACAAAGTAAACAACATAATCAAAAACACCTTTTTAAACCACTTCCATTATGCTACAGCCAGTACCTAAAACAAAATGTCACTGGTTTTAAAGTCTAACCAACTGAACAGAAACATAATTAGGAAATCGCATAAAATCATTATGAATATGCAATATTTGTATAAAATATTTAATTAAATGTTGAACTAAAACATTTGGCACAGAGTGTGATCCCATTAGTAAAGTAAGTAAGAATAAAACAGCACATAGCTTTTCAAAAGCTAAAAAAATAACATAAAACAAAAGCCATTAAACTGATCTTTAATTACCAAATAATAAATAAAACACTTGCTCTGTTGTTTCTTTGTGTTATGTTTTAGTTTCTTGTGAGTGTAAATTCAACCATAATGTCTAAAATGGCTGCCAAAAAGCACTTAACTTGCTAAGCAAAATGGCATACCCATAAACTAGGATTAATATGCACCACAGAGTGAGTACATGAAGAAGTGAGTAGCAGTCGAGGCAGGATATCACTGACAGGGATTAAACAGAAATGCTGATGTGGCTTTGTTCCATGTCCTTATAGGATCTTTCAGTAAAGGAAGTGGCCCTGAACAAACTTTGTAGCCCACAGCTGAAACTTAATTAACACTTTTTTTGTAGTGACTTTAGGTAAAAGCCAGCCTTTACCCCGCAGTCTTGTTATCAGCTAGAAGCTGACAAGTTATCTGACCGATTTCCCAGCTGCATCACATGCTATTGACTCACACAGTTCCTATACCAGCTTAGTCCAATTAAGGGTTGCGGAGGAGTCAAAGTCTAAACATAAGGGCATAAGCCAGGAGCCAACCACATAAAGGGCAATATGGGAAGAAACTGAAATAAACCCACATAGACATGAATAGAAGATGCAAACTCCACACAGGCAGAGGCAAACCTTTAGACAAAGTGTCAATCTTCAGACTTCAATCACTGCTAAAGAGGCTCCTCTACTCACCACTGATTCCTTAACAAATGGTCTCTGACAGCAGTGCCATTGAAGGGTACCACTAGCTCACAGGGTCACTCCAGGCAGGATCTAATAAGACACTCACAGTTTCAACCCCACATTGACAATAGGAATCTGGATCCTACAGACTAGCTATTTTACCTCCCAATCAGATCAAGGCAAGAACATTAGCAAAAACTTCTGGATACTTATATTACGAGGAGATGGACACAGAGTGGGTTTTTTTTTATAGAACTGAAATAAGGAATTACAGGGTGGAACTACTCAGATTGTTGTACCAACTTGTTTATGTCATTTTAGATTTACATTTATATGACTTGAAAGCGTTATTTAAATTTATTGCACAAAAAACAAAATATACATTTGATCCCAGATCACTGATGCCATTTAAGATCGATTAACTGGTATGAATGTCAATGGGTATGCCAAAAGCATGATGATACTACTAAAAAATATTTTTTTTACATTTGTCTCAAATTTAATACGTTTTTTTTTCATGAAAAAACAGCAATTAAGTGAATCTCACTGTTTCAACTTTTCCTACAAACACCTTAATTAAATTAATTTAGAAAAAACAAATTAATACAGACTTCTACAGTACTTCTACACATTTTGCACTCACAGGGTAAATCTTGTTCACGCTGTGTACAGGACACCTATAGACATGGTTTCCTCATGATTTAACTTGGCTCGTTGCTCTGATAGTTCACACTTTCCTCAGATCCTGTATGTAATTGAAGTGTCTAACTATAAACTGAAGCAAAAGAATGGAATCATTGTCTTAAAAAGAGTCATCTATTTTCATTAGTGCCCTGGCTGGAAGGTGTAACTACAGTCCCTCATCTGTTCTGCCAATAGTGTGTAATAAGAATCTGGCTATATTCAGCACTATTGACTGTAAATGCCCCCTAACGTCTAATTCCATTATCTAGAGGAATGGTGTGCAAAATGGCTACATGCTTGTGTGAAGTACACCCAGATGACTGCTTGAGATTTGCAGAATAGATTCACAGTCCTCATAATCATCAGCAAAGGACACAATTTCCCAAAAGGCTGGAGTACATTGCCTAATATGTGTTGCGCTAACATATGCACTGGCAGTTACAGAAGATAGCTGGGAATGGCATGGTGAAATGTTTATACTGGACAGAGTAATTATCCAATCCTTAGTTAATAACTTTGAAGGGGATGATATAGTGCTCCTTATATGCAAATGGCAATAATTAAAAATTGTTATTCCTTAAAAATGGAACAGATGCTGTTCCAACATGGTAGTTATTATTTCGCTGAAGGTACAACGATGCTGAGAAGGCAGATTTCTTGTAACTATATGCATTAACATGACATTAACACTTGCTTAAGGCAAACTACAGGGATTTGTAAGCAGAATGAAGTCAATGCTCAGTCTCGCACCTCTTCTCAATGGTGCTAAAATAAGCTTTTGATAGAGTAAAATAAATTAGTCCTGTATATACATCTGGATAAAAGTCCAGAGTGATACACTTGGCTCTAGCTATAGAGCTCTATGAGATGCACTTTCCCCCCATAGCAATGCAAACAAATACTGTCCTGGATATGGGAATGAAAGGAAAAGATTTGAAAAAGATAGCTGTTTACTTGGGCAAAAAAAGCAAGGCTCCTTTTTATAGTCTTGTGCTGATGGAAGAAAGAAATGATGAAGTTTACAGGATATAGCTTTCACGCTTTAAAACCACAGCTTCTTTAAACATCTGCTTGGCATATTTGATTGTCTGCCTTTTCTGACTTCCAGCTATATATCTTTATTACAAGTCTCAATTTTGAGTACATATTGACGGCAGTGTGAGATATCAACAGATACTGCCTAAAATTATATAACTGGGCAGCACGGTGGTTCAGTGGGTAGCACCGCTGCCTCACAGCAAGAAGGCCCTGTGTTCAAACCCAGGGTGGAGCATTTTTGTGTGGAGTCTGCATGACCTCCCCATGTCTGTGTGGGTTAACTCTGGGTATTCTGGTTTCCTCTCACAGTCCAAAGACATGCGTGTTCATTGGTGTCTCTAAAGTGGCCCTTAGTGTGTGATTGTGTGTTTATGCACCCTACGATGGATTGGTGCCTCATCTAGGGTTGTTCCTGTCCTTGCGCCCAGAGTTGAGGGGTGGGCACCGACTGGTCCGCGACCCTATGTGTATTAAGTGGAAGATAATGGATGGAATTCTATTTTTGGTTTTAATGTGCCTCGACAATCAAAAGAGTGTATAAAAAATCTAATAATAGGAATAGTTATATTTTTTATTTGTATTTGTAGCCTCAGACATGTATTTCAACTTTTGAACCCAATATATTCATTTGTCTGGTCAACTTAATTTCATTTATTAATCCATTCCTGCATTCCAAAAACTAAATCAGGGCTAGTCATGAGGTAAAAAAATAAAGAATGATGTGATTTCAAACTGGTGGTGTCAACAAGTGATTGCAAATATGATTTGGAACAAAAGCAGCATCCATAAAATGCTAAGTCTTTATGGAGCAGAGATAGGTAGACAATCTCCAGTTTGTCAACAAATGTGTAAGGAAATTATGGCAAGGTTTAAAAACAATGTACCTTAAAGACAGATTGGAAGGGGTTTATACATTTTTCAATCTTCAGTGCATAATATCATTAGACGATTCAAGAAATCTGGAGAAATTTCAGTGCGTAAAGGGTAAGGGCACAAGCCTAAGCTTAAGCTTCCGATCCCTCAGAGTGTACTACATCAAAAACCTAATTCATTAAAAGCTGATATAACCACATGGGCAAGGGGTTACTACAATATGGAGTTACATTCTTAAATGCCATGCAAAACTTTACTCTAAAAAAAAAGCCCTTTGTTAACCATGTCCAGGAGGAAGCAACGTATCTGGACTATTTATATATATATATATATATATATAGTTAAAAGTGTTTATCTTAACTGCACGAGAAAAGCAGAAGAATGTGCTGATGCAGCAAAACAGCAGTGTCAAATCTACTGTAAGGTGGTGGGAAGTCATAGTTCAATGCAGGATGAGAAAAGGAGGAGGCAACAGCTGTTTATGCCTTTGTGATTAATGAGGACTGGAGCCATGCCAGACAGATCCAACCCTATCTAATACACCTCCATCCCACACTGCTGCTTTGCTCCAGTACAGCTAGACCCATAACAAAAATCCAGTTAAACAGCAGGTATAAAATAGTAAAGGGGAAAAAAAAACAGCAGGGCAGTAGAAGTAAATAACCACTTCTACCTTATAATGTGTGATGTTTTAACAAAAGAAAAAAAAAATCACAGAGCTGGAATTTGAACCCCGGACCTTTTGGTTCAGAGTCCAGTACCTTAGCTGCTAAACCACCACAGTTACTGACAGCCTTATTAAATTCTTATATTCCTGTTCATCAACTGCTGGTAAACTACTTTCCCCAAGGCTAGATAAATGGGCGCAAAATGGCATAAGTCATGAGCAGATTGTCTGATGCAGGGTTGTCCCCGATAAAGTTTTAAAAACTCACTGCTGTCTAAAGAGAAGACGGATCAAAGGCGATTTTTTTGTGTCACAATATAAAAGTTTCATTTAGAGTGGTTCAACAGAGTCGTGTGCAGTCATGAATCTCGATGTGAGTTGTGGGGTAATAATCCAGAGCTGTGTCTTCAAAAATCTGGGAAGAAGTGACTGCATCTCTACCACCACCAAGCATAATCAAATCGGTAGCATGATGTGGGAAACATTTTTAGCTGCTGATACTGTTGAGCTGCCTCACTGTGAATAGTCACTTAATGCTTTGAAGTACAAGAGAAGTATGTATTACCCCACAACTTTTCTAAAGAGGAACATCCAGATGTTATATTTAAACTAGAACAATGCTCCTGCCCATACTGCAAGCCATGCGGCTTGAAACAAGTTCATCTGTCCGGATAAATATGTCTGTCCAGGGAATATACGGTCTCACAACATATGGAACATATGGAACACAAACTAGCCAGAAATTATTTTAACTACTCATTAAGTGTTTGAAGCCAACATCACTACTGACTCTTATTCCTGTAACAGACTTTGTGCATGTTTACCCACACAGCTTTAACCTTTAAAGAGATCAAAGGGAAACG
>JAUZST010011597.1:0-11834 GCA_034779995.1 Parotocinclus haroldoi
ACACACACACACACACACACACACACACACACACACACACACACACACACACACACACACACACACACAGAGCTCAGTATACTAAAGAACAGTAATGATGCTCGGCTATACGATGAGCCAAATTAGACATGTTTGCCATAAACATGCTTGAATATGTCAGGTTGCTAACAGTGCTATACCGCTGGGAATGGTAGGTTCCTGAAGGGCAGTCGTGGGTAGTTTGGCAGACCCTCCGAACACAGCCACGGTGAGGGGGGTGACTGCGGTACAGCAGCGAATGCTGGCTATTCGGTGAGCCCGTGTCATCTCGTCATAGATCAGCCAGTCGGTGGGCAGAGACTGGACTGCTGCAGCTTGGGCGTTGGCCGGAGGGATCTGAGAAAGAAAGTGATTATACGTGTGAATCACCTGCTTGTTAGTAATAAGTAAAAATAATAGTAGTAATAGTAGTAATAATAAGTAAGTGAGTCTCAAAACCACCCGACACTTTACGTTACCACGGCATTGTTTATGTCTTAATAACAAAGCTTTCTAAACAATGGTCGAACCCCAACATTTCAAATTTTTTTCTTATTTAGTCTCTGTTTTTTGAACTATTACCACAGACGTTTGACTTGATAAATTAGTTTAATTCTTATACGAATCATTTAGGCAGAGCCGCTGTCGCTCTAGGCTTGCATTATTTGGGAATGGCCCTAGATATTAGAAGATGATTTAAAATAGTAAAGCTGGGTTGAGATAGTGCTCCAAACAAATAGGGAGAAAGGGGTTTAAAAATGTGCCTCTTTAACACTCTCTCACTTTCATTTTAATTTTTAATACTGCATACTGTAAATCATCTGTATTTTCTGGATATACAGTGTTCCCTCATTTGTTGCGGGGGTTATGTTCCAGGACCATTTTTGCACAGTACTGTATAACATGTCATTAAATTCATCGTTCTTACACATATGGATTAATAACTGTGCATGACTTCATCCTGTTGCCACTGACCTTCTTATACTGGGGCTGGCTGAGGGTGGACGTAGGGTGGAAGCGAACCTTCTTCTCTTTGGCACCCTTGAGAGCCAGGTTGTCCCGGTCCACGTGGATCATGTTGGGGTACATGCCAGCCACCAGCACTGCCTTCACCACCGCCCAGTTCTCCGAGTTCAGATTTACATCCCGGATATCTCCACCACCCCGAGCTCGCACGAAACCTGACCGAATATGCAATCTGTTTCAACTACAAGCTTCGACTGCGAGAAAACCCTGTTTCCTTCAAACGTGGATTTTAGATCAGATCAATCAGACCGTGTACCTATGGCACGAAGCTGACCCAGCAATTGGGTGCGCATCCCTATTATGATCTCCATGGTGGCCTGGGACAGGAAGTTCTTCTCGCAGAACGCCCTCTCCCAGCCGTCATTGCGAGCCTTCTGCCACGCCTGGGACACAAAGCAGGTATCGCATAAGTCTTGCATTGCAGATCACGTGTGATTGATATTGGGCTAAATCAGAAGACCTGCAGCCACCTGAAAGGCTCGGAGCAGAGCCATGTGATCACTGAAGGTGTTGGCAGAGAAACGTCTCCTGCACAGCATGGCGGCTCGTTTGTGCGCAGCCTGTGCAGGCAGCACAAACGGCTCCCTGTAGGCCAGAGTGCATGCGATGGTGAGGATCGGGTCCAGACATTTGAGCACCACGGCACATAGAACCATCTTTCCCAGGTGTGGCTCCACGGGCAGGTCGGCCAGGTGGTAGCCCAGCTCGGTAAGGTCCTCCCACGGGTCCATGGCATCTATGGTCTGCACGTAGTAGACACAGTAGCTTTTGCAACTGTAGTTTATCTTTTATATTTTGTTTAATCAGGTTTTAACTAGAACAGCACCTTTAGCATCTGGACAGCGTTCTTGACACTGAGCAGGGGTGGAGGCTCTGGAGCTTTGGCCAGGAACTCAGCAATGGGGCTATTAATGGGAGCCAGGAGCTTCGTGTGCAGACAAAGTTCCTGTCCAAAAGAAAGAGTCAGACAGGCAAAAAAAGGAGACATAAACAGATTCCTTATAGTACTGTCTCAATAATAAAGCTTTATAAAAGACAGTCAAACTCCAGCTTTTCATTTGGTTATTTATTTCGTTACTACAGACATATTTGAATAGCTAAACTATTTTCATTCCTGGGCAGCACAGGGGTTTGGTGGGGTGGCACTGCTGCCTCACAGCAGGAAGGTCCCAGGTTCAATCCCAGGGTGGAGCAACCTGGGTCCTCCCTGTGTCTGCATGGGTTTACTCTGGTTTCTTCCCACAGTCCAAAGACATGCATGTTAGGTTAATCGGTGTCTCTAAAGTGTCCCTTACTGTGCGACTGGGCACCGGCTGGCCTGAAACCCCGTGTGGATTAAGCGGAAGATTTTCATTCCTATGTAAATCATCCAAAAAGGATGCCCCCCTAGGCTTGCACAATTTGGGAGTGGCCCTAGATATTTAAAATATTGAATATTGTAAAGCTGCTTCGAAACAGTGCTCCACTGTAAACATTTCCAGGGGATCAAACAAAGACACATATATTAAGATGTATCCAAGACATCACCCTACATTTTGTTTCTCTCCAGTCTAAGGTTGGGGAGTCCAAAAGGTTAAGGAGGAACACAATAAGTAAGTACTCCAGAGAGTATGTATGAGCAATATTTGACAATGACCTGGAGCAAAAAAGGAAGAAGGGGGAGGAGTGATCAAAAAATGGGGCGAACGGGGTAAAAAAAAATTGATTAGGTTTGTAAAGAAGACTGAAAGTGGAGTCAAGTTTGTGTTACCTGTGTATATAAATAAATGTGAGCCATTTCCAGGAACAGTGTACACCCATCTTTATACATAAAGAGTCCTGCCTGTACAAGCTGCTTGATGTATTTAAAAAAAGCGACATGTCCAAGTCGTGCTGTTATCTGTCTGGATTTCTTGCAGTTATCAAAGCTACAGTGTACCTGCAGAGCCATACGCAGCAGCTGAGGGACCTGATGCTCCAGCATGTTTTTAAATCTCAACCGGCTGAACAGATGGAAACAGATTCCCGGCCTGCAGCGGCCAGCTCTGAAACGATACAAGAGATCATCAGACATCCTCTGTGAACACAGGGAGCAACCAACTCACTACTTCTTTCCGTCACTCCACGTACCTTCCTTTGCGCTGCAGCGCACTCGCTTTTGAAATCCACACCATCTTTAGCATGGTCACATGATTCAGGGCATCAAAAGCTTTCTGTCACAAAGGCGCAAACAAGAAATCAGTTTCTTTATTCGACATTTAATCACACAGTCTGCCCTAAATCCAACATCTTCCTCAAGTTACCTCTTTAACTTTGCCAGAGTCAATGACAAACACGACGTCGTTGACTGTAATGCTCGTCTCTGCGATGTTTGTGGAAAGAATCTTTAAAAACAGGGAAAAGAAGGAAGGGGTGAAAATGAGGTCAGAAAATGGATAGCGGGTACCTGCATTCACACAGAGGTAGGCGAACTCACGATTTTGCGGACCCCGTTGGGTGTCGGTTTCAGGACTTTCCTCTGATCGGAGGTCTGCATGTTGGAGTGAAGCGTAAACACTTGGTACCTGAAAGAATTTTGATGACAACATTTTAAATCCCGTTCCTTTTCCACCCCTGCTCGTTTGTTCTTGAAAGGTTCTCCTCACAGGAGACTCTGAGCGAGTTCAAACTAAAACGTGCCTGTACTGATGCTCTGAAAATCTCTTATCATCGCAAAGAATGCGGTCACGTAGTCCAACGATCTCATCATATCCTGGCAAAAAAATCAAGACTGCACCTGAGGAAAGGAGAAAAATGGACAATTAAAACTTTCAAATTAGGAGACTATTCATTAGGGGGTATCCCCTAATTTTTCTGAGCAGTATAAATGCACAGTATATTCAAGTTTGCCTTAAAATTAAAGATGCACCAGTATTTAGTCCATCAGAATCCAGTCGTTTATCCACTTCACGGTTAAACTGAATATAATCACAGGACATGAATCAAATGCCCAAATATTTGTGGTAAGGTTAAGCGAGGACGTGTGTTCACCAATGAGCGTGTGAATTTATTTTCTCTAGAAGGTTGAGCAGCTCTGGCAGGGCCTCACTGGAACAATAACAACTGAAGGGTATAGTGTGGCTCAAGATGTTCAAGCAGCTGAAGAAACTCGAGAGTAAGGGTCTGAACTGTTGATCATCCAGAGTGACGCATATATCGCCAACATAAAATGAAACAATTCCAGGATCCACAGGGGATCTCCATCACGTTCCTCTTCCTCACACGCTCACCTTCATCAGAGCTTTGGCAGATGTTGTACAGCAGGTGCATGATGAGGTCCAGATCCACCTTCTCATCGTCGAAGCTGTGGTGGTAGGCCTTGAGCAGCTCCTGATCCTCAGCGCTCAGCTCCTCGCTGGCTGACCGCACCAGAGACGACTCGTCCAGCTGACCTGCCTCTAAAGAAGAGCTGCGAGGAAACACCAGAATGGATCCGTTTCAGACCAGAGAACAAAATCCTCGAGGACTTGATCTAGTTATCCCCAAATGTTTGTGACTGTACATGTGACAGTACTTAAGTACTACTACTAAGTTTGTTTTTTAAATGATGTCAACTTTCACTTTTACTCCACTACATTCCCTGAATAAAAGGAACACTTTTCCTCTGATGCAATTTATCTAATTATCTTCGTTAACTTGTAACATGCAACGATTGACGACTAAGCACCGGCTTTTCAGGATTAAGTGTACAAAATAAATAAATGAAAGATTATTATATTTATCTGTATCTGTATTAGCATTAAGCCTGTTCAGATAGCATTTCTGATTACGAAAATCTAATTTTTTTTTAAATATAAGGCAGGCTCAATTTTTAAAAAGGATTTCACAGGAATAAGAGAATAATCCTGACTTTTACGTTCAATACTTAAGCAAATGTAATATTTTAAAATACCTTAATACAGTCAATACTTCAGAACTGTAAGTAGATACTTAACGGCTTACTCAACAAATATTCTTAAGCTATGTTTACTTAAGTGCAGCTTTCAGGTACTTTATCACCCACTGCTGGCCATCCTGTTTTAGGCCATTGGGTGTGGTGAATCTTCTAACACTTCTAATGCTTTCTTGGTCGATTGGACTTGGGACAAAACAGCGGGTGATGATAGGAAAAGTTCAAACAATAGCCAGTGTCGAAATCCTGCTCCGAAACAATACATTACAAATTAAAAACAGACTGCATTAAAAATGTGCGAGTAAACACCTAAATAAAAAGAGCGTGGGCAGGGGACATCAGAACAAAAAGAGTTTTTTTTTGTTTTTTTAACACAGGGAATTGCAATTTCCAATGACTATATCAAGAACTTGTAGTTCTAGGGTAATTTCTAGACTACATTTACATTTACATCAGTTAGCAGACACCCTTATCCAGAGCGACTTACAACTCATACAGTCTTACAATTCAAGCAATAGTGGGTTAAGGACCCAACTGTGGCAGCTTGGCAGAGGTGGGATTTGAACCCTGGGTCATCAGGCCTAGAGTCCAGTACCTTAACCGCTAGGCTGCCACAGTCCACAAAGTTACACAGAGTTACACAGAGTTAATAAGGTATGTTTAAACATGTACGTACATGTGTGATTCTAAAAGATCCACTGCCTCCGTCTGATTGAAGTGTTTGGCCCAGTCTAGAGCAGTCCTGAAAAAAGGAGTACAGTCATTGACGCAAAGAGAAATACAAAATACACACTAAAATCATAAATATTATAAATATAAACCATTTGTTTTAGGTTACTGGAGTAAACAGGGTTAGGTGTTGCAATAACGTATTACAGTAATCATCTCAAAAAGTCCCGACAGTGATAGTTTTGGGTACGTTTTCTCTAGAGGTCTGAGACTTGACTCCCACCAGCATTCGGAATTCGGATACTTTAGAGTTTTGTGGATTTCCGTTCTCACCAGCTGTTGGAAGCTTTGATGTGCACGTTGGCTCCCATGCTAAGGAGCTGCTCCATCTGGCTGAGGAAACCTCTCCCTGCAGCCACCATCAGAGGAGTGGCGCTGGTCTCGCTGTGCCTGTAGTCCACTGAGACATGCACAGAAAAAAAAGCATCAGGTTACACACGAACAGAAAAACAAATCATTGGGTAACAAGCAGGTGAAAGAGCGACATACCGCTGATGTTCTCATTGAGAATCAGGTTAAAGAGCTGCACGAAGGCATCAGCGTCCTGCTGCAGAAAAATGTCTGATATGCACGCGTCCATTTCCCTGAGCAACCACGGTTCCAGACAGGCCACGTCTTTCTCGGACTGGACACACAGGCAGAAGATATGACCTGAGATTCCAGTAGGTACAGTACACTGGATCTACAAAACCCCCCAAAATGACAACGGAATTACCAGCTGATTGAAGACACCGTCCCCTTCATCATCCAGCAGGTCGCTGTCCGGCAGTATACCGGTGCAAAGCCTGCTCCTCTGAGAGTCTGGTCGAGTCACGTATGTCTTCACCTCACACCAGTGCGTTAGGGACGTTTGCTGCTTAGCCTCTGTGACACACGTAGCATCAGATTAGCAGTGCTAATGCTGTTTTTGATAACCAGTAATTCCAAAAAACCTTTGGTATGTACCCTCGAAAGGATTTGCAAAATAGAAACCATCCTGGTCAATTTAGAGCATTTTAATACAAACAGGCGATCAAATTTAACGCACCGTTTTGCATCTCCTTCTTATATTTGGCCATGTCTTTGTTCAAGTACCCGGTGGTCCGTAAAATGTCCTCCAGGAAAAGCTGCTTGACTTCAAACGGCCGTCCTTTGACTTACACAAGAGAGAGAATTCAATGTTATTTGTAACTTTTAGATCTTGATACGCTCATAAAACAATCAGGGTCTGAGCAGTTACAAGACAATGTAACAGAAATTACTCCACTCGTTTCAATCTAGAAACAGTAATCCCATTACTCTTTAGTTAACTTCAATAATTCCCAAAATACCACAGTGAAGAAAAAAAGAAGCCAAAAAAAGAACACCTGTATGTTAATGCAGAACCCGAAACGGAAGGACTGCAATGCTGAGTCTGTAATAACTTCTGCCTTTAAATCCAGGCTGGCCAATCAGAGCTTGGTTGCCAGGTAGAACATAGCAGAGCACAAGAGACCAGCAACAGGCTGATAATAATCTGTTTGTTTGTAAGTTGAAGGTGTGACAAAGACACATAGAAATCTCCAATGCGTTAAGAGAAGGGACGTTAAAGAAAACAAAAGCGGAAAGTGAGTGTTAAGACAAAAAAAAAAAACAAAAAAAAAACACTGGTTAAACTAAACTTTTTTTTCCCCACACCTACTCGGTGTGAATAGGCCAACTAGAAATTACAAGGACAGCAGCCAATTGTGCTTTAAATGCTATTTGTTTAATTATTTGATTTTAAAAAATTTCATTTATTTGCAATGCACTGATCATTCCATTCATCTCAAAAATCACAAAAATTGCTCAAACGCTGTGGTCCTGAGTCGAACCTTCACATCACAAGCCTAGCCTGGAGTTCAAATCCAAATCCCTCAAGAGCTGAAATCTTTTATTTTATTAAAAAAATAAATAAATAAAAAGTCTTCAATCCACTGCCTTTGTGATTCCATACCAGGCTTTCTTCCTCTCTCAAAGCCTCACCTGTAGCCCATTTCCTTAATCCCAACCTCTGCTGCCTAAACCTCTGCTCTCTACGCACTGTACTTCATTGTGGTGACCTTCCTAAAATCTTACTCACTGTAAATGATGGGGCAGTCACCAAAGTATTTGATGAAAAGGTCCACATCCAGGGCAGCACTAGAGAGGATGAGTTTCAGAGAGGGCATCTTTTGCAACACATCCCGCAGCTTGGTCAGGAGGAAATCCGTCAGGCCGTCCCGCTCATGCACCTCGTCCTGACCACAGCAAAATCAGGAGGGTACAGATACACAGGAGCATGAGTTTTAATGATGGCAAAGACAAGGCTGCATAATATAAGGTTATGGTATTTTAATCCTTTACAGACCCCTCTTACAGGCTCCTCATTTTAGGGCTACCCACATTACACTTGATTTGCATAACAGACCTTTCTCAGGTTTTACACAACGGAGAGGCAATGAATACATAGGCTGGGCACACAACGGGAGAGACTAAGTGACCTAAAGGCATGTCTTTGGAATGTGAGAGAAAACTACAATATCTGGAGAGAACAACCAAATTCCACAAAATCAATCCAGGAGATTACGAGTAAAAAAACCCTAATAGAGTAAGCCTAAAGTAACACAGACAAGGAAAAACTGCCTAAACGTTATACGGAATAAATCATAAAGAGACTGAAAACTCAAAAACTCAACAAAAAAAAGCTAGACTGCTTGGGCAGTCTAGATGTTATGTGTAAGGTCATAGAAATACTTTAAATAAACAAAAGCGAACACATTTCAAGAAAAAAAAACACAGACTAAATACAGATACATATAATGTATTTTATAATGTTATAAAAAGTATCATAACATAGGGGAAATATAGCGCAAGACAAATAATGTAAATATTTAAAATAGTCATCAATGCACCAGGACAAGAAAGTTAATTATTGTGCAGTAACTCCCTCCATCATTTAGTCCTCAGGAGACAATGTGCCTCCAAGGACCTCCCGCTGAGGACTTTAAAAAAAAGTTTTGTTATTTATTTTATTACTAATTCAAATTTTATTACTGATTTAAATTATTTACTTTATTTTCCTATTAAGTTAATATACTGTTAATTATTTATTTAATTAGATCTAGGCCACCCATGGAGGTCGGGTCCCTTTCTGAGTCTTGGTTCCTCCCAAGGTCCCTTCTACTTTCAGGGAGTTTTTCCTTTCCACTGTCACCATAGGCTTGCTCAATTTGGGATTGGCCTTTTAAGATCATATAAGATTGTAAAGTTGCTTTGAGACAATGCTTTGTTGTAAATAAATACATTTTGAATAGATTTTTTTTTTGCTCATTTAGATGTGATCTTACCACAATGACGTGCGTGACAGTGGAGAGGGCGACATCTCCAGCCATGAGCGTTCTGAGCAGCACGCCGCTCGTACAAAACGTCAGCAAGGTTTTGGGAGAAACTCTGCACAAGGACAGGGATTAGTGCCTAATAAATCATAAATCACGGGACGCAAGCGTATGTGTAAAACATAAAATGTCTGCCAGCATTATGTTTGTATCAATAACCAAATCAATTTAACGAACCTAGAACAAGATGGATGGAGATTTAAGAATATGCTTTGACGATACTATAAAATACAGCCGCTCTACCTGCTCTCCAGTCGGATCTGATATCCGATGGTCTGGCCGACACTCTCTCCCCTCTCGGCTGCCACTCTCTCCGCCACGGCGATGGCTGCCAGCCTTCTGGGTTGCGTGCAGAATATTCGGCAGGGGATTCCCTTCCGGCTGCAGTCATCCAGGAGGAACTGGGGGATCTAGATTTTTAGCAGCAACAGAAAAAATACCACAAGTGGTTCTGATTGAAACCTTACCCCATCCACATTATAAACAGCTCTATAAACTTTTAACACCTCACCTGCGTGGTTTTGCCCGAACCAGTTTCACCCACCACCAGGACCACCTGGTTCTCCTTAATGGTGGAGACGATCTCATCCTGGCGCACGTAGACGGGCAGCGATTTACGAAAGGAGTCCAGCTCGGATGGGCCTTTCCGCTGAGGCACCTGAGGAATTCCGTTATTCAGACGTCCGCTCGTCCTGTTTTTGTCTCGGCTGCCATCTGAGGATCAGTGACAGGTCACTTTTGATTGCTATGGTGTATCTGACATCTCGTGCAACAGACGGACAGTCAGTAAACCAATACGGGTGTTTGATGATCGAAGACGATATTTAGAGAGCAGGGTGGCTGATGGACATCTTTTTGCAATTTATAAAACGAACACTAACAAAATGGGAGAACATTTAAATGGCTCACAAACACTAGGGGATATTTTAAAATTAAATATCCCATAATACAATATTTGTGAGCAGTATACTTCAATGAACGTATTTAAGCTATAAGCTATTTTGAATAGATTTTAAACCCTCTCTGTTTGCACTCTACAAAACTCTACAAAACTTCTAAATAAATTATCAGCAAACACCAGCATATTTTGTTTCTGGGGGCAAATAACAGAAAGTTGTAGACAAAGTTTACCTGCCTTTTCTACGCTACGTGAGGGCAGATAATCTCAAAAAGGCATCGTCTATCTGTGGTATTAACACGGTACCATAAAGGTGCTTACCAGCAGCGTTGGGGGAAGCAGACAGCACTCTCTCGGTGCGCGGGAGCAGATCGGTGCGCTCTTTATTAGTAATGGGAAACCTCTGCAACAGGCTGCGTGCTACATGCTTGGAATTGTGGGTCAAGCAAAAGGTCATTATAGATTGGGCCAACTCCGAGCCGTCCTTCTTCCTTATGGTCAGGTACCGGCTTGATCCTTTCCTGTAATAATCACACATTTTCACTGTGATGTTCTGTATGAGCACCTGTAAAATAGTCTGTGGCTGTGCTTACCCTCTGCTTTTTGATATGTAGCCCATGGACTGAGCAAGCCGATGTATAAATGCCCTCTCGGAGCTCGTCAGCGAGGAAGGAAACTCCAGCTCTAAAGGACAGAAACTTTACTTACGGCACGGGTTCGGATAAAATGAGGATTTGAGCCCATTAAGAGGGAGATCATGTGAACAGTCACAGTGATTGTTTTATTATTTGTACTGAAATGCTGACGTAACTAATTGTTACACAATTACAGACATAATTAAGGGTCAGGGATTGTCCAGGACGAATTCACCTAGACAAAAGAAACTGCTGAGAGTCTCATCAATGTTCAACTCTCCATGTTTTAGGTCTAGGCTAAAAACATTTTTGCCTCTTGGCTGTGTTACCTTCTGTTCTCTTCTGGTCCTACTCTTCTCCTGCTGCTATATTAGTGCTGCAGGGGTTTCATGCTGCACATGGCATCAGCGATTGTTTAAAAAAAGTGCTTTCAACCCATAAGTAACTACATTTTCTCTTTTCTCACCGAGCTGGTGTTCCTCCACCTCAGGTCTTCATCAACAAAACCCAGTCCCACCAGAGTGCAGGAAATCCATCCATCGTTTAGTTATTAGGAGACGATGAGCCCCCAAGGCCTGAATATCTCTTTTTAACTCCTTTATTAAATCAACGGATGAGGATTTTCAGTCCTCACATGGTTCTGCCACACGTTATTTTAAATTTTTAGTTCAGATCCTCTGCATTTCGGCTGTACCTGCTCTTCGTGTGCATTCACTGTCAACCTATCCTCACTTCTCCTTTCACCTTAGCATCCAAACGAGAATTTGTTTGCATTCTAGTGCTTGCATCGTGACTCACTTAACTGCTTGCACCTTTTGTAAGTCACCCTGGATATGAGCATCTGATAAAATGTAAATATAAACATAAACCAAGTTTATGCGCAGCAGTCTTCGTTCTTCGCTCCTACACACACGCGCTACTAGCTCTTAGCAGTTTGTTGTTCCAAACTACTTTATTATTATTCTATATGTTACCTAATTGATTCATACTTT
The DNA here is from genome assembly GCA_034779995.1 of Parotocinclus haroldoi. NCBI lineage: Eukaryota > Metazoa > Chordata > Actinopteri > Siluriformes > Loricariidae > Parotocinclus > Parotocinclus haroldoi. Next base: position 11,583 of record JAUZST010011597.1, read on the forward strand.
AACAACTTTACTGTCTTCCTTCCTGTTAGCGTCGATAATTTGTATCTGTCGTTCATCATTTTTAGAAAGTTTACAGGTGACCGGCCTTGTCCATAGTGTGTTTGTTTATTAGCGTTTAGAAAATCTCTGGTATCCATTCAATTTCAGCGTGTCTTCATTACAGTTTAAATCTTTCATTCTTCTTACAGTCGATTCTGTCTCCGTGTTTGTTTATTAGCATTGTTTATCTCTTTAATAGTCATTAGCCAATCA
>JAUZST010011598.1:0-11834 GCA_034779995.1 Parotocinclus haroldoi
AAAAATACATACAGGTTGTAATGTAGTAAAATAGGGAAAAATCCAAGGGGGTGAATACTTTCGCAAGGCACTGTATGCTCATGCATTGTGTGTGTGTGTGTGTGTGTGTGTGTGTGTGTTGGGGGGTGATTTTAAATAGGTGATGTTAACAAGTGATTATAATCACAATGTTCAAAAGCAGCATCCACAAAAGCCCAAGTATCTCATCTTGAGGGAGATAAATGTTCCTGCAAAATCTTATGTACTTTTCTGTATTAATGGAACTGAAGATGGCCTTTGCCAAGCACACTAAAACCGCCCCAATACCATGTAAATCCCAGGCTTTTTGCTTATAATTCTGCAAATTTTGCAAATTCCTTCCCACTACGGATTTGACATGCCAAAGTGCGATCACCACAAGTATTTATAGACTAATCAGTCATGTCATGATCATGTCAGGTTTCATATTAGTTTTTCTCCTAATGGTTAGACTCTCTTAATTTAGGATTATTAAGTTATTTATAACAATGTATTCAATTATGAAAAAACAAAATGTATTAAAAAAAAGTTACTAATTTTTAACTACTGATCTTTGTTTTAGAGGATTAAATGCTGCAGAATAACAAAAGTGTAAAATCCAGCACTGTTTAGGATGCTGTGACTCTCAGTGACAAAAACATCTTTATTAAAATCACCAGTTCTGACTGTGAACTTTGCGATTATTTTTCTTCTGCAGCTATCATAAAATGTCGTTCTGTGAATTAATTTGCAGGTCCAGAGAAATGAATGGCATTTCCGTTTAGCTTAGTTCATTAACAGACATATACATACCATACATATCCTATACATTGGCGCCACCATCAGGTGAAAGGAAAAACTGCCAAGTGAAGAGGACCACTAATGATGTATTATTAAAAGTGATGCCATGGGAGAATTAAAAATCTTACAGTGGGCCATTTTCGTAAATATTTGTTATATCCTTTCATGGGACAACACTAAAGATATGACACAGTGATACAATGTACAGTATGAGAGTGTCAGAGTTACAACACCAAATTTAACACACCTGTTCCCCATTCGCACCCAAGACCTTGTAACACTAATGAGTCACATGATCACAGGTAGGGAAAATGGCTAATTGGGCACAAATTTTCACTCTTGTGTCCAGCGGTTTAGACATTAATGGCTGTGTATTGAGTTATGTTGAGGGCAAAATAAATGAATACTTAACATAAGATGATCAAAATAAAATAGTCTAAGAATAAAATAGTTACAAAAATGATGTTTTCTGTTCTACATATGAGCTGCTATCACATCCGTTACACCTTCATACACAGTAGTCTGGAATGAAGCTTTTTGTTGTTGGTGATGTAGGCTACATTGTGCGCATGCGAGACGTTTCAGGGACCTACTCGTTCACATTACAGACAGATGCAGGTCACTTACATTTGTGAATGTAAACCGTCATGAAAGCCAAATCCGATCTGAGCAAGAAAACTGATTTGAGCAACGTGGCTTGTAATGTGAACGTAGTCTACGACAGATTTTGAATGAAGCAAATCTCACCCTGCTCGTCTCGCTCTGCATCACTGTCCCCACTGGCATCTGAACTGGGAGAGACGTGGGAGGAGACGGATGATTCAGAGTCAGTCTCTGAATCAGAATCTGATGGGCCTCTTCCCCCTGCCTCTTGCGTTTTTTCATTCCCTTTGGGTATCTTGCTTTTTTTCCAGCCCCAGCCTACATTCTCTCTGGCCTTGTCTTCATAGTGGGAGCACGGTATGCCTGGGGAGTCTGATTGACAAATGGACTCCAAGAGTTCAGACTCATCTATCTTCAATTCTTTGATTGTGGAATCCTGTTGTGATAGACCATGTGCCTGGATCTGTGCAACAAGAGGCGCCTGTTGGTTTTGTAGATAGTCAAGACGAGCTTTGCTGAAGGAGAACTGTGGGTCTGAAAAGATGAACTGCTCTGTGCGGCTTACTCCGCAATGGGCAGCACCTAGGAGTAGTTCATGATCGTGTTGTGGGGTGGTCCACCAGTTGGGCAGGTCAGAGTTGGGTGGTGCAAGAGGAAGGCGCTCCTCCAGGGAAGGGTGAGTAAGAACAAGCTCACGTAGCCGAGACAACAGGCTAATTCGATACAGTGTGCGTGAGGCTCGCTCCTCTGTGATGGGAGCAAGAGCCTGTGACATGTCCGGCATTTCTGAGGGAAACAAAAGGTAAAGATGCAAGAGCATAACATGACTACAACTGAACCATTCATACATTTCTTTGAATCCTAGCTCTCCTGTCCCAAAATCTATGACTGCAATTAACACTAATAATGTTAAAAAAAAAGACTACAGTAATGTCATTACCCTTTCCATGTGCTGTCCGCAAGCGACAGACCCTCTTGCACATGGCCACAAAGCAGTGAAAGTATCGATTAAGACTTTCATCCGTTTTCTTATCCAGCCTTGCAAATTTGCGGAAGCGGGTCCAGCTCAGCTTGGCCTCCACATCTTCCTGGTCTCTCGCTTCAGACTTTATTCTCTCCACACCGAAAGTGGACACTACACGATAAAAGTCACACTCTTCTCTACGAGTCCACCTTAAACACAAAACACTGGTATTTCAGAGACAGACAAACAAACTATAAAGGGAATTGTGAATCAAAACAACATTAAGAATGACACGTCATAGAAAAACAAACCTCTGCTGTCGCTCTTGCCGGGCAAGCTCTTTTAGCTTTGTAGCCTGCTCACAACGTCTGCGCCGCCTGTCACCTTTTTCTGCTGCTTCCATTTTGAGCTGCTCACGTCTGTAGCTGCGCTGGTATGCTGTGATTAGCCGTCGTAGTCGAGCTGTTAGAGATGAACTTGTTGGCCAGTAGCAGGTCCCAACAGAGTCTGAAGTATTCCCCATGCCTGCTATAGGATTGGATTGATCCTGCCCATAGAACTCATCAACATTTCTGAAGTCATCCTTAGGAAAGGAAAAAAAATCCTACATGAATAATGTGCTTTTCGGCCCATAGACAGATGAAAAAAAACCCACACAGATGCAGCATCAATTGCTGGCCTATTCAAGGGTAATCACAATGCTCACCTGCTCATACACTTCTTTGCTGGGCCTTATTACAGGTTTGAATTCTGGGTCCTCTGAGTACTTGTCATAGTCACCCCTATTAAATAAAACAGTAAAAATTAAGACGCTCCACAATACAGTTAATGCTCAATATCTTCACTTTGAAAACAAGCAGGATCCACTTTAAGTTGTCCCACAAGTATCACTCAGAATGCGATGGAGCTCATCCATTGCTGTAATCATACTTTAGATCTAAGATTAACATTTGGTATCGATATAAATAACCTAGATGTCTTGCTGCAAAGTTATTTGATTTCTGATCATTATCTCATAGTTTTTGAGCTTTATGGATCTAATTAAATTGGCCTTCTGTCTAGTTATCACACCAAGCACACCATTACTCCAGCTGTGTTTATTAATAACCTTCCATTGTCAGGGCCATGTCTACGAGTGGGCTGGAACACATTGCCCATTGACCAACAGGAATCATATTCTCACCCACTGAAAACTAAAAACTTACTATTCAAGCCATATTTTCAGTTCATAGCCCTTTCAGCATTCATAGTTTCTTGTAACTGTTGTTGGTCATAAAACAATGCAATAGTGTGCAACTTACCCTTCTCTCATATCTGGATCTGCTGAATGCTGTTCAGCCTTTATGTCCTGGTCATTAGGGCGGCCACATCTCTCCAAGAAACACAGACAGGGATCAGCACGCATGGTAGTGTACATCTCATATCCTACCACAGAAAGAAGAAACAGCAAATACAGAAACCCATTTTAAACACCATGATTTAAACCATTAGCATTAACATGAGATGAAAAATGTTAGCAAAATAATATAAACAAAAATAGGATTACCATGTTTGAAAACCCCAATAAGCAAACAACGGTCAGCCTCTGCATCCCACCAGCCTGACGGAACGTCCTGTTGTTCCATCTCAGGCAACCAAATATCAATATCCCTGAAGAAATGTTGAAATCAGAAATAAGCATGTATGCATGCAAATCGTATATGCCTTAAAAAGCAATGAATTGCTGTGTCAGACCTGCCATCAACACCTCCAAGTACAGATTGAACGTGTTCTCCAATAACTTCCTGTTTCAAGTAGTACAGCATGCGGACACGCAACAACACCCTGAGAGAAAAATAAAAGGTAATGGGGTCATTCATTTGTGTCCAATTTACAACCCCAAAGCAGAAAAAGTTGGGACAGTAAGGGAAAGTAAGAATCAAAAAAAATAACAAAAGAAGAAGAACATTTTAAAAAGTGAATGTTGCATTTAATTTGAAATTAAATTGGTCAAATTAATTTCATTTGTTAACAAACATCCATTCCTGCTTTTCAGGTCTGCTACACATTTCTAAACAAGTTCGGCACATAAAGCATTTACCACTTTATGTTGCCCTTCTTTTTCATAACACTTTATGTATAACACCAAATGGTAGTGTTTCAGGTTTTATTTTCTCCCATTCTTCCTGCATCTTAAGATGTGCAACAGTACAGGGTCATGATTGACACTTGTTTCAAAATTCTCTGCCAAACGCCAGTTTATGTACTTTGTGCTGATAATAGTGTACATTGTCCTTTTTCTCTCTGGTCACATCATCACAGCATCTGTCTCAAATCACATTATTTAGATGTAAAAATTCATTACTAAGTCTAAATTGCCCTCATCACAACTTTTTTGAATGTGTTAGAGGCCTGAAACCCAGGAATGGGTGTTTATTAACAAATTACATTAAGTTTCCCAGACTAAGCATATAAGAAACACACAGCAAAGTAAATATAAGAAACACTGTTTTTATATGCATTTTCCATGCTGTCCCAACTTTTTCTGATTTCATATTGTAAACAATTACATCAGCATGTTACTAATCAAATATTCCTATAAAATGTTCACCAATCCAGCAGTGCAAATCGACAATAAGTAAAAAGAGAAAAAAATAGTTAGAGACAGAAAAATGGCAAACATGGGCATATATACTTGTTACACTGATGTTTGAGGTGCTTGCGATAACTGTCATCCAGCAATAGTGTATCTGGGTTGTATCTTCGTATCCATTCAGCTTTTTGAACATCAAAAGTGCTTTGAGCCTTTACTCTTTTCCCTTTCCTACCACGAGGAACAGGAATGGAGAGACCTGTTAAAAATATAATTGTATATTACAATTTCTTCATGTACACTATATGAACAAAAATACCAAGATTACATTACACCAATAGCAGCGTGACATCCCATTCTAAATCTATAAGAATTAACACGGAGGGAACCGGTATGTCTTTTGCAACTATAACAGTTTTGACTCTTCAGGGAAGGCAGAAGGAATTTAGCCAACTCACACAGATGAGCAGTTTTTATGTCAGACATAATGCTAACTTAGTTAATCCCAATGGTGTTAGCCCAAGAGGCTAGCGTTCTCTACCAGACAATCATACACTAATCAAATAAATTGTATCAATTTTTTTAAAAACAAGAACATCAAAAACGCACCAAAGAAAGTTGTTCAATAATGCAAATGAGATGCAAAAAAAGCTTTTATTTAACTGGTGAAAATTAACAATATAAACATCTGAAAGTACTGAAGTATCTGAATGTTCCCTGATCTTAAAAGTATAGATCCTGCAATTCCCCAGCCCTTACAATGCCTCTGCAACACTACTTGCATGAATGCGGAGCTTGGAGAGCCATATGGCGTCTTGAAGCTGTTCAAACACAGTCAACAGTGGCCACAGCAATTAGAAGATCCCAAAGAAATGTTTAGCACACTGTGGAATCACTTTCAAGAGACTGAGAGCAGGGTCGCCCATCTGCCACAACAGCAATAGATGACTGCTACTTGACCTTATTGGCAATGCACCAGAGTTGCAGGGACAGTTTCTTGCTTCCACTGGATGACGGATATGTACCCAGACCATATGAAATGGATTCTACTATATTTGATTGCATGCCTGGTGACTAGTGGTATGCATTCTGTTATCTCCTGTACACTGTAGAATCTGTAAAAAGGTGGACTGAGTGGTCAAATGATGAGTCACAGCTTAGTTTGCAGTCTGGAACTCGCAGAGGAACATAATCCCAAAAGAAATCATTGCTGACAGTGTGTTTTCGCAGACTTGCGCGACCATACACCCTACTAAACAGTCAATGTTTGGCACTCTTGTCTAGTTTGACATACTTCTGTTCGCCCCCATGAATATTGCTTGCTACTCAATAAAGATAATTTGGTTTGCATCAAATGTGCATAATAAAACAAATACAATTTTTTTTTACTTTATTTGCTTTTCTGATGATCTTGTTTAATGAAATCAAATGCTCTGATTAATCAGCGATTGGAATGAAATTGATCTGATACAGGGGTCAGAAAGCTGTGTACAGTAAGATTTACAGATTAACATGCATCACAACTTCTCAGTTTTATTATGTGTGTGCCTCATCCCAGTTTAGCTTTACAAATCCATTTCTGTTTTCAACAAAAAACGTGTGGTGAAATATTGGCTAATTATTGTCAATCTATGACCAAGTATAATATCCGTTTAATAATATCTGTTTAACATTACCTGCTTTTAGGATCTACTCAAATTCTCATGACATTGTATGTCATAACCAAACATGTGAAATATGGATAATTCTGTTGCCATAAGTTCCACTGCATAACATTTACATGACAATGGCTCATGAAAGAATAAAAAGCCATCCACTAACAATGAATGTAAATTTTCAATGTAGAAAACAAGCAGTGCCCGACTTGTACTTGTCAGAGTGCAGAAAGTCATGGATACAGTGGGTACACTTTTTTTCTGTCAAGATGATAAAATTAACTTTATTGATTTTAGCAAATGGCTGCAATGAAACAAAGAGTGAAAAATTTAAAGGGGTCTGAATACTTTCTTTAGCCACTGTATATACCCTGCAACATGTTAAGATATGCACACAAATATGCAGGGGAAGAGTTTAAAACTGCAGAGAAAGTATACCTGAATGATTCAGAAGTGTGTGTGGTTCTTGTCCATTCTCTGGAGGAGTGATAAGCTCCCATATGAAGCTCTTAATATTCTCATCTCCACGGTAGTGTAGTAAACAGAAGACCAGGATCACCCTACAGATGGTCTCCACGTCCTTCTCCCCAAGACGACGTTTACACCGTGCATGAGTTAGGATGTCATGCCAGCGACCCCAACTGTAAACAGAGGACATAATACTATTTCTTAGTGATACTTTAAAAGGTCAATCAAAGCCTTGTTACTTCAAAACATTACTATTACAGCATCTAGAAGAAGTTATAATAATCAATTCATAATGAAACGATAAAGTAACATTTGTCTATCAAATGTCTTTTAAACCGGACGATATGTGCATGGGATAGCTTTAAGTATTAGGAACTGCATTAAGTACCCATAAATCAGCAAGTGTTTCTCCACTCTGAAACAGTCAGTGCGACCATAGCCTCCTCCAGAGTGACGCTCAGAGCGGCGGGAGGCTCGGGCGTGTCGAGAATTACTGGGTGGGTATTCTTCATCACTGTCTAGATCTGAAAGTTCACCACTTTCCCCACGCAGTGAAGAATACTGGCGAGTCTGTTTCCTCACCCGTGGAGTATCAATCACAAGCGTATTCTGTAGAGAAAAAAAGGCACTATACGTAAAACAAACAAACAAACAAACAAACAAACAAACAAACAAAAAAAAAACATTCTTTTCTTTTCAGCAAATACACTGCTCACAAAAATTTGGGGACATTTCTAAATAAATACAAAGCAATAAAAAAATAGAAGCATTTAACCGACTTTTTATTAAACAAGAATATCAGAAAAGCAAAAACAAGTCAAAGATAAAGCAAATGAGATGCACTATATAAATGCACTATATAAAAAGGCTGGAAGTGCTGGAGTATTTGAACATTCCCTAATCTTAAATCCTGCAATTCCCCAGCCCTTACAATGCCTCTGCAACACTACTTGCATGAATGCGGAGCTTGGAGAGCCATAGGACGTCTTGAAGCAGTTCAAACACAGTCAGCAGTGACAACAGCATTTAAAAGCTCCCAAAGAAATGTTTAGCAGACTCTGGAATCACGACCAATGGTATGCTTTTCATTATCTGCTGAACACCATAAAACCTGTAGAAGGTGGACTGATGAGCATCGACATCGGACTCGTGATGAGTGGTAGACTGTCATGGTTCAGTTTGCAGCCAGACAACCACTGTGTGCTGATCTGGTATGAAGAGGAAGGCCGAAGAATCCACGTTTCATGCGCAAAAGTGTTTCCTTCAGTGGTAGTTCATGATTTGGACTAGGGCTTTGGGCTCCCGATCTTTCTAAGTAAGTGGCTCACAGTGACTGACTAAATACTTTTATGCCCCACTGCACCTAGTAAAAACTATCCAAGTAAACCATTTAGCATTACAAGACTAAAGCTAGAATTATAAGTCATTGACCAGGTCCTTACGTTGTTATGGAATGATTCCTGACACTTCTCAAAATCATTACAGATGCTCAGTCTTAGACCCACATAGGCGTCATGTTCAACCCCTAATAAACAATCCTTCCACTTCAGTTTTGTAATTCTACAATTTTGAAGGATGGAGACTTTTGAAATTATAATAACTTTAATTATAAAGAGGCTCATGTCATATTTATATAAGCTTATTCTTTTATTTTACATAGGCAGAGTCTTCATGCATCAGAAGATTGGGAATAATACTGCAAGTTACATCTTACCACAAGGCATGGAGATACAACTGTGAATAAGAAAAAAAATATTTTTGCTATTCACCATTTAGAAGCTGGTTTATATTATTTTCATATAATGTGTGTTTTTGGAAACCAGTTTGGGCTGAATTTCTCAGATTCCCGTAATGTGGGTAAATGTATAAGTTGACCTGTTTTACCTGTTTGACCCTTTTGTTTTATTCATGAATAGGCCAGCATAAATCACTGCAGTAACATTATAAATGCCTGCTGTTTAAAACCTGTGAACCTAAATGTGTCCCAAAACTATGCTTATAAGCATAAGTCATGTACTCAATGTTGAGCAGTGTTTCAATATTGAATTTCAAGTGGAAAATCATTAACCAGACATCTGTAACCAGATCTGTAACCTTCTCTTATAAGTGTTTCACTACAAGATATACTGTGTATGACTGTAGGTGAAAAAACTCTTAATAAAAAAAGACTTTATACTTTATCACGGTTATGTACTAAGGGTGCAAAAATTCTTAATCCTGCTCACTACAGTGCTAAAAATCCATGTGTTTACAGTATTTACCTTAGTTTTCAAACAGCTGTTTACAAAGCAAACTCAAGATGTTGGACTCCATTAACCCATGTTCCAAAAGAAACTTTGAGATGCGACACTCATTCACTCATTCACTCATTCAAGAACTCATTCAGAAAGTAAAGTACTTTCAGTACTTTGGTGCCTGTCGCTCCGCTTTATGATAAGATTATGAATCGGGCTACATACCTCATATGCATGATTTCTACTACCTCACGTACAGTGGGGAAATAATTATTTGATATACTCCTGACATATGTTCCTGAAGTTTTCCCACCTACAATTATTGGAGAGCTCTGTAATATATTTAGACAGATTATATTCAAATCTAAAACCAGATTTAGAAAACCACATTGAATATTCAGAATATTCTACTTAATCCACACAGGGTCGCAGAACAGCGGGTGTACACCCAGCAACTCTGGGCAGGAACAACCCTATACAGGGGTTCCAATCTACCATAGGGCAGACACACAGTCATGCACACAGTCACACACTAAGGGCCACTTTAAAGACACCAATTAACATAACATGCATGTTTGGACTGTGGGAGGAAACCAGAGTAAACCCCCCCACACACAGGGAGGACATGCAGATTTCACAAAGAATGGACCCACCCTCTAATTGAACCCAGGACCTTCTTGCTGTGAGGCACCAGTTTGAACTCATTACCTGTATAAAAGACACCTGTCCACACACTCAATCAATTAGACTCCAACCTCTCCACCATACCCAAGAACAAAGAGCTGTCTAAGAACACCAGGGACAAATTGGGCTACGGGACAATAGGAAAACAGCTTGGTAAGAAGGCAATTACTTTTGGCACAATTATTTCGAAAATGCAAAAAACACAAGATGACTGTCAATCTTCATTGGTCTCACCTTGTGCGGTAAGGATGGTTTTAAGAAAGGTCAGGATTCAGCCCAGAACCACATAGGAGGACACGGTCAATGACCTGAAGAGATAGTAACACACTATGCCATTGTGGATTAAAATCCAAATGGTTTAAAAGAGAGAATTTTGGTATTAACTCGCCGTGTTTCGAGAAAGAAGGATGAGTACAACCCCCAAGAACCCCATAAAGCGTGGTGGCGGAGGTAACATACTTTGGGGGTACTTTTCTGCAAAGACACCAAAGGCACCATATTAAAGGGAGGATAGATGGAGTCATGTATTGCATGATTTTGGCCAGCAACCTCCTTCCCCCAGTAAGAGCATTAAAGTTGGGTCGTGGCCGGATCTTCCAGCATGACAATGATGAGAAACAGCCAAGGGCAACTAAGGAGTGCCTTCTTAAGAAGCATTTTAAGGTCCTGGGGTGGTCTCCAGACCTGAACCCAATAAAATAAATCTTTGGAGGAAGCTGAAACTCAACGTTGCAGTGTGCCACTGAAAATCCCAGGACAAAACTTGTGCTGCAGTGTGTCCTATATTGGTCAAGAACTACAGGATACATTTAATTGTAATTGCAAACAAAGGTTTCTGTACCAAACATTAAAGTTCTGTTTTCTATTGTATCAAACACTGCAATTTCATGCAATAAAATGTTAATTCATTATTTAAAAATCATACAATGTGATTTCTGGATTTTTATATTTAGAAGTGTACCAATGATACAAATTACAGATCTCTCCATTCATTATAGGTGGGAAAACTTGCAAAATAGGCAGTGAATCAAATACCCATTTCGCCACTGTATATAAAGAATTTGCATGAGCATGATTTTTTTTTTACAGAAATTATAGCCTATGAAGTGCATCTATGGTATGGTACATTGAACTGATCAAATTGACATCTGGCAACAAGGACGTTTTTTTCCAATAAGGGACAGTTTATTCTTAGAAGCAACTTATAACTAATACAATATGCCTACTACCTTTTTAATCACAAAAAGTGCACTATTACACCTTCTACTATTGTCATTAATAAAATACCAGAAAACAAAGAACAATTGAGAATCTACAGCAGGAATCTACTGTACATGGCTGAATCACCTGTGCTCACATCTTAAATCATCAACCCACAACCATCAACCCAAAGCAAAGTACATTTAATTGATTAATTTTATTAGCAGTAACTTGGATTCTTTTGTGTTTGTTCCCTGTGCTAAGTGTGGCATGTTTATTCTTCCGTCATTAGTGTAAATTTTGTTTGTGATAGGTGTAGGCTTGTAGCTAGTCAAAAGTTACAGACCAGTGTCACTTCTCTCTTTCCTAACTAAAGTCTTAGAACGCATTGTTTACAGCCAACTATCTCTTTATCTGTCCCAGAAGAACCTTCAAGATCCGAACCAGACAGGTTTCAAAGCTGCACACTCTACGGAGACGGCCCTTTTGGCTGTCACTGAAAAACTGCACGCGGCTAGATCTGCCAACCTGTAATCAGTCCTTATTTTACTAGATCTCTCAGCAGCGTTTGACACAGTAAACCATGAGACTCTTCTGTCCATCCTCTTGAGTCTTGGAATCCAGGGAACAGCTTGGCAGTGGTTTGCTTCCTACCT
>JAUZST010011599.1:0-11833 GCA_034779995.1 Parotocinclus haroldoi
CTTTCTCACACTCTAATTGATTGTCTCTCTACCTTTCTCACACTCTAATTGATTGTCTCTCTACCTTTCTCACACTCTAATTGATTGTCTCTCTACCTTTCTCACACTCTAATTGATTGTCTCTCTACCTTTCTCACACTCTAATTGATTGTCTCTCTACCTTTCTCACACTCAAAATAATTGTCTCTCTACCTTTCTCACACTCTGAATAATTGTCTCTCTACCTTTCTCACACTCTAATTGATTGTCTCTCTACCTTTCTCACACTCTGAATGATTGTCTCTCTACCTTTTTCACACTCGTGATTGTCTCGCTACATTAATATCAATCAGTGTCTCACTAATTCCTTACCCGCTCTGAGTAATTGTCTCTTTTCTTTTCTTTTACTATTCCGAGTGATTGTTTCTCCCTTAGTCTCTCTCCTTCACTGAGTGCTTGTCTTTCATTCTCTCACCCTTCACTGTGTGATCATTTCTTTATCTTTCTCTCAGAATGATTGTCTCTCTACGTTTCTCTCACACTCTCGGAGAGGGTTTTCTGCCTTTATATCCCACTTTCTGAGTAATTGTCTCTCTACCTTTCTCTTCCCCTCTCAGTGATAGTCTCTCCCTTTCCGTCTATTCTCCTTTCTGAGCGGTAGTTTTTCTGCTTTTTTCTTTTCCTCTCTGAGTGAGCGTTTTCTCTTGCACTCTTTGGCCCCTCAGCTCTAGTAGTGCTATTATACTCCTCACTATGTGAATGTCTCTACTTAATATTTGTTTCTGTATCTTTCTCTCCTTCTCTCTTCCTTTTTCTCACACTCTCTAAGTATATTTCTCGCACCCTTTATGAGTGACCGTCTCTCTACATCTACTCTCTCTCCTTTTCTCTAAATGATAGTCACTCTGCTGTTCTCCCGCCCTCTGTTAGTGATTGGTTCTGTTTCTTTGTTTCACTATTTTTGAGTGACTGTCTCTCTGCATTCCTTGAGTGATTGTCTTTCTCATACATGCTCTTGATTTCTCTGCTCTGAATGTTTTTTTTTTTTTTTACTTCCACTACACAGCCTACAATTTTGTCACTCTCTTTGAGTGATAGTCTCACTAGCTTTTCCCACCCACTTTAAGTTTATAGTATATTCTCCCCACGTTCTTTTCTCTGACCATCTCAAATAGTAAATAAATGAAATAATAAATTACAACGCACGTGGCTTTTTGTTGTGGCTGTTTCCGCGGCTATCTATTGACTCTTTATTTTGCGTCACCGTCACGCCTCCTTCATTTCCGCACACCGGTTTCTTGTTTTCTCTCATCAGGTGTTGCGCATTTAAGCCGGCCGCGGCTCATTATTTACCATTATCTGTATTCGTTGGTATCATTTGTATTGTTTGCGTTGTTTGATTTCCGTTTTGTTTCTATAGCGGCTTCCGTGCTCTGCCTATATCGGCTTCTATGCCGTTTCTATACAGTCATCTGTGCCATTCGCAGACAGGCTTTTCGTTTTCGGCTTTAAATACCACTCGGTATTTTGGCTCGATGCCACTCCGTATCTGGACCCTCGGCTTCCCAATGCCGCCTCTGGACTTTCGGCTTCCCAAAGCCACCTCTGACTTTTGGCTTCCCAAAGCCACCTCTGGACTTTCGGCTTCCCAAAGCCACCTCTGGACTTTTGGCTTCCCAAAGCCACCTCTGGACTTTCGGCTTCCCAAAGCCTGAGGTTTCTGAGGATCTGGCGAGTCCGGGGATTGTCTCGCCAGGTTTCCAAGACACCTCCTGCGTTACAACCTTGTTTTAGAGATTGTTTCTCCAATTTTCTATTTTTTTAACTCTATTGTTGCTTTTTCCTTTGCCTCCTCTCTGAGTGATTGTCTCTCTTTTTTTCCTCTTCCTCTCTGAGTGATTGTCTCTCTTTTTTTCCTCTTCCTCTCTGAGTGATTGTCTCTCTTTTTTTCCTCCTCCTCTCTGAGTGATTGTCTCTCTTTTTTTCCTCCTCCTCTCTGAGTGATTGTCTTTCTTTTATGCCTCCTCCCCTCTGTGTGATTCTTTCTTCCTTTGCCTCCTCCTCTCTGAGTGATTGTTTTTTTTCTTTTTTGCCTCCTTTTTGAGTGATTGTTTCTCTTCCTTTTTCTCCTCCTCTCTGAGTGATTATCTCTTTTTGCCTCCTCCTCTCTGAGTGATTATCTTCCTTTTTTGCCTCCTCCTCTCTGAGTGATCTTCCTTTTTTGCCTCCTCCTCTCTGAGTGATTATCTTCCTTTTTTGCCTCCTCCTCTCTGAGTGATTGTCTTCTTTTCTTTTTGCTTCCTCCTCTCTGAGTGATTGTCTCTCCCCCCTTGCCTCCTCCCCTTTGAGTGATTGTGTCTCTCTATCTCAGCTCTCTCTGACTGATTGTCTCTACCTTATCTCACCCTTTTCTGACTGATTGTCTCTTGGCCTTTCTCTTACGCTCTTTGAGTGATATTCTTTCTTCTTTTTTCTTATGCTCTCTTTGTTTTTCAGCCTTGGTTGAGAATTATTTTAATGCCCTCCCCTCATACATATTAGTGATGCCTTTCCTGGTCAGGGTGGCGGGTGGACAAGGGACTTGCCTTTGCAGCACCTGAGATTTAAAATGTATATGTTGGTCCATTAAGGTTTAGCAACCTTTAATAATGTTTGTGTTTTCTGTGCTTGGGGGTTTGTATATTCGCCGAATACACCCTTTTAACATGGGAATCTCGACACACACTAAGTCAAAATAAGAAATCTAAATAAAAAGTTAAATACTCGGGTGAAGTGAGCGCACATATAGAAACTGCCATCGTTTGTTTGTTTGTTTGTTTATGTTAAGGCCATATGGATTTTATTGGGAATTATAGGTTTAATAGTCATAGATTAATCAATTATTTAAAAAAGAACGGTCTGTTGTAGAAGGTTAGTTTTTGATTGGGGAAAATGTCACTACACTATACAGCATTAACTGACATTCAGAGCTGTTCAGTGTGGAGTGGCAGAAACACAAAGTGAAGTCGATCTCACAAACACTTCATGGATCAGTGCCCTGTTCAGGGAGATTTACAACACCATGGATGAGCAAAATGAAATGGGTTTCTGTTTAAACAAGCCATATGTCCCACCTGATAAAAATCCTTGTTTAGGGTACAGAGAGCTGTTGGAAGAATATCAGCTTGCTTGTTAAGCATCTCCAGGCAATTCCCACCACTTCCTTTCCAGAGGTCTGTCTGTACACCATTTACAATAGAGAGGTTCAGGCAAATAAGCAATATACAATGAGGAGACTGTATGACTAGCAGCTTTAAAATGTGGTTTTAAATGTGAAATTTCTTCATTTTATTCAAATTAGTATGACGCAGTAAAGGCAAAGATTTTGATGTTTGGCTCCTGGAGGGCAGACCAGTCGCACCGCGTGAGTGGTGGTGACCGAAAATCTGTGCCCTTCCTGATTAAGCTCCTTAAGCAGGTGCAGAAAACCAAATTTATGTTTCATTAGGACGTTTAACTGCATCTCAAACAAAAGGCACGCAATGACATCATTGTACAGTTCCTATGCATATAAGAATCTAGTAACTGCAGAAAATAAGATTCCATCTCTAATCTAATCAATGAGTTTACACACACTCAGTATTTTGGTGAAAATGTTCATTTCCTCTAGTATATACTACATTTCAGAGTCTCTCCAAATGTGTTCGGGAGCCATTTTGGAAGTGCTGCGTTTTGTGATTCTAGGGATGCCAGATTTTGGCAAAAGTCATAAGCAACTCCGTCTATTAAAGCAAGACTGAAAGGAAGAAGGGGAGTGTCTTAGTACAAGAGGATCTGGCAACCGTGTTTGCCCATGCTATCGATAGCTGCTCTCCGCGCTATGCCGGGGGTTTTCAAAGTCTAACACTGTGCTCCCCCCGGAGAGCATAAAAGCTAAAAGCACCACCTCCTTTACTCTTAGTGGGTTTTTTTTGTTATTACATAATAAAATATATATATAAATATATTTTAATTTCTCATTTAAAAGGGCCATGCTTGTTGCCTTCACACCCCTGAGATGCCTCTGTTTATCAATGTGTCATTTTCTGCTTTGGTCCGAAACAAACCAAACCGACAAACCCCGAGTCTGCTAATTGGGAGATTGTTCAAATCATGACTCTACCAAGATGCCACTGCGTATCTCTTGACTAACTCTTACCTACGGTCCTTGGATTGTATCTAGAACCATTTGAAGGCTTGTGAGGATTGACATAACGAACCAAATATAAACATGGCAGGGATGGCACTTCTCAGATGGTTCGGTCTCAGATGAGTTTAAACTAGTGTTTGTTTGTTGCTTTGTATGATGTCATCATTTGGCCTTTTCGGCCATATTATGACCCATTTCATCACTTTCACTGAAGGCTGCCTGACCCTTCATGTTATAACCCGTCGGCACCTCGCAGTCCCCAATCATCCTTTTCAAATGAATAGTTTTTACCCTTGATTTATTCCCTTGTGCGATAATCCATCATTTCAATAATGAATAAACTGATTTTATTGATTCAATATTTTCAAAGGCTTTCCAAACTCATTGGACCATGAATAATTCAGACCAGAGATGAGCAGCGGAAAATGATGAAGTCCTTATCCGGGTGTAAGCCTAAACCGTCGCCCTCGCCGTTGCCGTTTTATGCGCAAATAGGCCAAATCTCCCTCAATATGCACAACCGATCGATATCCACTGTTTGCCGGGAGTGATGATGCATTAGCGGATCGTTTCCTGTGAGCTTGTTTGTTTCTGTGCAGATATGAAGTCCTCAGAGCCTTATTAGGCATCGTTTGACATTTCAGCCTTTAATGAACTCATTATCAGCGTATGTTAATGTCTGGATTGCAGGATATGGCTCTCTGGCCTGATGCCTGTGCCGGTCCTACTGCCTCCCCCTGTCTGTGTGTCCTTTGGCCTCTCTGCCTTCTCTGTGTGTCTTCCACCCCGCGTATGTGCGAGTGTCTGGGTATGCGCCTGTGTTCTTGTCTGTCTCCACCCTGAGGCTTTAATTACAGCATTTAGATAATGAGTCAAATCCAATCAGGCTTCTCTTCTGCTCGTAATTAGTGCGGAGCTTCCATTATGGAGACACCCGTCTCAGCTCCTTCACACCGGCTGCCCTGGAGTGACACGTCTGCCCTCCCCTCCTCCCCTCTCACCCCCACACTTCATACACACTGACAGAGACATGGAGATGGAGAGGAGGAGCAGGGAAGAGTAAATATGAAAAGAGAAAAAGAGAGAGGGAACTTTATACAGCGGCTGAATGTGCCTGTCACTTCTGCTTGGAGTGCTAAATCCGGTTACACCCATCCACGCTTTTATGAAAGAGAGTGACAACCGCATTCAAGAACACATTGGTAGTCAGTCCTAAAATAGAGGCGGGAGTCCGTGAAATTGTATGGACAAGACGAGCAGTTAATATCGTCTTTGTACGCCATGTCATTAGAGCGTGCTGAAAGATGGCACGCCGGATAGCAGGATTTAGGTAAATCTCATTAAAAGTTGTAGGAAAATGCAAAACATAGCCACTTTGCGGTCGGACAAAGGCAGAACGTGGGCTGAGAAGGTAATACAATAAGTCAGTCAGTCAGTCTGGAAGAATAAAAGCAGAAGGGATTGAGCAAAGTGTCGGATACGTGGGGTTTTATTTTTTTTTCTAAAGCGTTTCACAATAGACATTGTCGCAAGGCATCTTCACAAAAAGTCAAGTCTGGACCCAAGATCGACAGTGGACAAGAAAAAAGGCCCGAGATGCATAACAAAGAAACCTTGAGAGGAACCAGGCTCAGCTGTGGTGTACTTGGAACTCCTCTAGGTAAGGTCAGAAGATCTTAACCAGTGCACCATAAAGAGTTTACCCGAACGCTACAAAGCAACAGCTGTCACTTCGGTGCATGCACTGCTTATGTCGCAGTGGCAAGTAAGCGCCATTTAACGACCGTCTTATCAACGCTTGTTTGCTTTAACGAACGAGGGCTTAGCAATCATAACAAGTTGTCTTTTTATGCTGGACGATGCAGCTGTAGACAGCCGGTCGAATTACAAAAGTTTTAGCATGTGTGTTCAAACCGCCAGAAATAATTATGAAATTGATTTTTCACGTCACACTTTGATGGGCTCTTAGCATTTTTTATTTCATTTCTTTTCATTGCTGTGCTACTTGCATGAATGGACTGTGCTAACCTAGCGGTTAAGGTACTGGACTCTGGACCAGAAGGTCCAGGGTTCAACTCCCACCTCTGCCAAGTTGCCACATTTGGGTCCTTGAGCAAGGCCCTTATCAACCAACTGCTTGGATTGTAAGACTGTATGAGTTGTAAGTCGCTCTGGATAAGGGCATCTGCTAAATGCTGGAAATGTAAATGAGAATGCCGCACACTTTTACGTGTCGCAGTTTTCTCTGCCGAAAAGAGGCGTGAACTGGACGAGTGTGAAGTCTGTTTAAAGGTTTGAAGTGTTTAAAAAGTTGTTTTGCATTGCCTGTTCTGGATTTAAGTGTAGTTAGTGGAAGTTAGTGGAGCTCATTCCCTCTTTGTCATGTGCAGCCAGTGAGGTACGTTTATTGATGTTTATATTTTGCTTCTATAGTGTGTGATTGTTAGTGTGAATCCATTCCTGGAGGGAGTGATTTGTTAGGTGATATGACCTTAGGCTTTAGACGTTGTGTAGATGGCAGTGTTGTCAGCTGTATTTCTGACACATGTACATATCGTTTGCAAGCGGGTTTTCCTGTATAAATACCATTTATGTTTACATTACAGTAGCCTGTAAAGACTAGAGGCACCATTACGGTCAGCGGCTGGTCAACTTTGTGGGAGACCTGGACGCAAATCTGTGTCCCTTGTGTGATAGGTTTGTGTAATGGACCATGATGGTGCAGTGAACACAGTGGTAAAGGTAAAGAATGCCATGGGTTCAAACCGGCAACACTGCCAAGCTGCCACAGTCGGTTCGTTGAGCAAGGCTCTTAAGCCACACTTGCTTGGACTGAACATTGAAATACTGTATCAGTGGTAAGTCACTCTGGATAAAACCGCCTGCATCATGGCTGAATAGAGCGCCCTCTTGGGACGGTTGTTTTCTGCAAAGGTTGCCTTTATGAACCGCTAATCCTCGCCAGGGTCATGGGAAGAGGGTCTAAAGCCTGTTCTAAAATTCACCGGCTGCCGTACACCCTGCACAGGTCACAAAATAAGAATCTGTAATGGCCAAGCGTTACATA
The DNA here is from genome assembly GCA_034779995.1 of Parotocinclus haroldoi. Classification (NCBI taxonomy): domain Eukaryota; kingdom Metazoa; phylum Chordata; class Actinopteri; order Siluriformes; family Loricariidae; genus Parotocinclus; species Parotocinclus haroldoi. Next base: position 7,215 of record JAUZST010011599.1, read on the forward strand.
AGATGACATAAGATTGTATGTTATGACTTTTATTATATAGACTGTACACCGTATTACAGGTATGCACACATGAGGAGCGATAAAGCAGGATGTTAACCAAAATGGTCGCTGGCCAGACGTTACCCTAGGCAGAGGGTATTTTAATTAATTGTATTACTGTAAAGCTGCTTTGAGACGATGCTACATTGTAAAAAGCGCTACATAAATAAAATTGAATTGAATTGAATTGAAGTCCCTGGAAAAGAAACCTACTTGGTACGACAGGGTCACAGGCCATTTCCTTGAAAGGGACTAAGATAAGACAATTAGATAAGCATTTTCAGACTTGATTTTAGCTATTGTAATAGCAATTTATTTAATTTGTGAAGGTCAAAATGCTTTAAAATCATTTCATTTGTGGATTGTTTCTGCATGTCGTTGGATGTCTAATGAAATGTGGCTTTTGTGTCACATTGTGAGTAATAAAGAATTAAATCTAACATCTTATATCTAACCCTCTTGGATTTCAGTGTAGAGGAAGTGATTCATCATTCACAGATTAGTCATACTCTATTGCTAAAAAGATTTCATGTAGTTTATTAAATGTCATGAAGTAATGCAGTACAAAAAATTATCTGCACATTCTATAATTTCTTAAGGCCATGTTTTTTTGACTCCCCAGTTTACCAACTGCTTAAATACTACAGAGAATGTTTTGCACTGTCAAAGGAATGACAGACTGAAATAATGTACTTATTCAATGCACAGACCCATTGGTGTGAGTTAGGCTGACCTCTAACCTACCACACGTGCTTATCACCTAGTCTTTATGTCTACTTATCGTAATACCACCTTCTGCCCCATTATTAATGTCTAGACATGTTTGCATATACACATACATGCATTTGTACTACCATTGGGTATTCTATACATGGTTTGTGCATGTATATTTCACTCCATTCTTTCACATATAATTTCAGGAGATTAATCTAATGTCAGCAATTACAATCTCAAATCATCACCTATGTTTTAGATAGCACTATGGGAAATCTGTATTCTTTATGGCCTGTCTTAACAACTCTATTATATTCTCACATAGAGGAAAGATTTAAAGCCCAATTAGCTTAGAGAAAGAAAACAGTTTTAAGCCCTGTTAAATTAATAGAGCTCTGCCCATATACTTGGTTCAAGGCAAACTTCAAAGACTTCACTTTCTTGAATTTCCTGAATACTGATATTACAAGGACAAGTTTATGGTTGCTTTCTCAATGTTCAAAGTGAACGTGTGATCTGGCGTAATTCTGACCATACTGCTGGTTCATGGGACGCAGAGTAAACATTATTTTCAGCAATGAGTCTAATAAAAAGTGACCAGGAGCAACAAGAGGCTAATAAATCCCTCTATAAACTTCATTTTAGTGTTTTGTACTGCAGCCTTCTGCTTGCAGACTGTGTTTAGCTGTGTCTTAGGAATTGCAGTGTTGTGGGCTGGGGAAAACACTAGACTAAACAGATGGGGAAGAAAGAGAAAATATTTATTTAGAAAACCTGACCCACACAAGGACTTTTCTTTGCCAGTTGCTTTATTCCCTGCTATTAATCATTGATTACATGTTGAACCAAACTGTCATCAAAGTAGTCAAATTAAATGCTATGTGTGCACCTTAATATGAAAAAATAAATGATTCAACAAAAGTGAACAGATTTTATTCAAGTAAAATGTCCCTTTCCTAAGCTGGATGATGGTGAGATAATACTACAATATGATTAATGCCATCACACCTGACTAATGATGTCTGAACTCTAGTGACCCATGAATAAATGAGGAACCATGTGTCCACCTGTGTCCAGGGGGTTGCTGTTGACTTTGATTTGTCTATACAAAAACCTATTGTCAGCAATCTAGCAGCATAGTGCCTTAACTAAAAGATTAAACATACTGTATTTCCATTGTTTAAAAAAGTTATTGTCCTTCTAGCAATATATTTTCAGTGCAGATATTTTAGGCTAATTTATATGTAAGAATGGTAACCATAAATAACAATAGCAATCCAAATTTTATTCAAGCTAAAACATATATATCACATAATAAAATAAGTATTCCTAGGCCTATACTATGCTTAAATACTAGTATGCTACTATGCTACTATGTAGCAGAATCATTTGAAGCTGAACAATGCTGAAACAAAGGGGTGTTTCAGATTTCTGATCTTCCAGAGCTGCCCTCAATATGTCTTATACTACTACAATTCCTTATTCTGTGTCTTGCCTTGTGGTGTCAACAGTAATCATTCGACCCCTTGTACTATTATAACTAATGCCAGGTCGTCCTTTCAGGACAGGTGTCTCAAGCTCTTGAGCTTGCAGCTGTGGCAGAAACTCTGACCTTGGCAAGGCAGAGACTAATGTATATATTTTAGATGTCAGGATAAAGCTCATTTTAGGACCATGATACCTCCTACTTTTTGTCGCAGATAAATGTGCTCTGTCTAAAACTGAAAAGAAGACTTGTTTACAAAACACCGTAATTTTAAGCCAGTGGGACTTTGATGAATAGAAAATAAACCATGGGATGTTTGGACACCGGCTTCACAATTCACTTTTGTTACAAGTTGTGCAATATCTGAGCATTAAAGTTTTTAAACCTACAACACCTTTATACTATGGAAAGTGCGCTAATTCTTCTAGTTTTACTCTAGTTTGTATTCTGACCCTGTGATTGTGCTCCTGTGCTGTCAACAAGTCAGTGATGTAGTATCATCACTGGTCAGTCCCACCAGACTAAATCTTTTTAAAATTAGTAGTTTGATGTTTTTTTTATCACAATACCACAATGTAATTTCACATTGGAGCTTTTTCAGGCTCAAGAGCACAAATGCAGGACCTTTTCTGAGCAGACCCCTGCATACTGATTTCAGCCCTCTAATATTTGTCTGGCACGTTTTATCACATATAATGGAACACATTTGGCTATGGGCTGAGGGTGTCTGTGAATCCGTTTGTCTGCTTCTGTTTTGCTTTGGCTAGTTGTGAAGATTTGTATTCCAATAGGATTTTTAACTTAATTTGTGAGCTATATTAAAGACTCCGGTATATAGACATTGTTTATTGTATTATATCGATACTTAAGTTCACCTGGGAGATGCTGGTTTTAGTATAGTTTAATATTTCACTGAATTTTTCTATCAGAGGTATACAAAAACATTTTCACTTTTTACGTGCTATTTTTTATTATGAGAAATTTAAATAATGTTAGCATAATATTCGATCCGGGTTGACTTTTCTGTCTGTTATTTGCATAACATGCATGGTGTGTGAAGTTTTTGGATCATTGTGCATTATAACAAGTCTAAAGGCTACTAAGATGCCTAAGATGTTTGTTACAGTAGATGCTCCAAATGACTGGGACATATTTTTGTTGGTATTGTCTGATATGATCATTTAACATCGGAGTAGAAGAGACCCTTTTCATTATGAAACTATTTTTGCAGATGCGGTGAGCTTGCCACCTGTATGGTCAATCTGCACTGTAGAAGAAATGTTCTGTACTCAGGGGCATCATTACCCATCACGGGGGATGAAGGCCAACATATGCCTACTCATCACATATAACCTTTAAGTGCATCAGTCTTCTAGGAGGACAATTCGGTGCACTTGGCATGAACAATGCATACAGCAGACAGGAGATTGAATATGAACCTTATTTTATCTGTGATATTCTACATTGCATTGGAACTCTGATTATTGACTTGAAATGCACTCAGAATAATCACATAAAGTTATATATAATATGATTCATGATTTATAATACCAAAAACAGATATATACTGGTTGAAATGGATGAGCCGATATTTGAGTAATTCGCATTTTGCTAAGAATGTGCTTCCATTGGAGCATTGCAGAACAACTATGCGTAACAACAGTAGATTTCTGCTTTAGTAAATCTAAGATGCTGATTTAGTGTAGCCCTTGTAATTTTAAACCTTTAATTTTCCTTTAACTCACACATAATTATGTGTACATATTAGATTTAATGCGAGATGTGACCTGATATGACTGCGGGTGTCGTTAACTTATAATTACGTTCAGTAAATTTCTGGGAATAAATTATATAAGATCTTGTTCTGTAATTGATGGTAAGGCAAGGAAGGCAAGTACAAATACATGAGAGAAAGTTAGGGGAGCGATAGATTTATAGAGTTAAGCATTGGCAAGCATCACTGTAAAAGAGAATTGTGTCATGACATGTACCTTCCATCCCCTATAGTTTTGTAGAGTGAGTGAATTCATGCCTTTAATAAAAATGCAGTACCTATGGGGAGTGTAGGTCTGTTTGCACTTAGGGGTATACACATGTACATGTCACATCTGTACACCCTAAAAGTTCCCATTATATCTTTGTCCTCCATATATATCAGAATAAATATGAATCTTGCTTTTGGTGGTCTTTGTGTGCTTAGTCAGAAGGCTTGCCATATGGTGGACAATAAGATGTAGCCTGCAACCCTATTATTACAGTGATGATTAAGTCCCAGTAAAAAGTCTCTGGTAAAGAGAGAGTGCTGTGTGTGTGTGTGTGTGTGTGTGTGTGTGTGTGTGTGTGTGTGTGTGGGTGTGTGTGTGTGTGTGTGTGTGTGTGT
>JAUZST010011600.1:0-11832 GCA_034779995.1 Parotocinclus haroldoi
AATCATTAGTTACAGCCCTTGTGTGTGTGTGTATCTGTGTGTGTGTGTGTGTGTGTGTGTGTGTGTGTGTATCTGTGTGTGTGTGTGTGTGTATCTGTGTGTGTGTGTGTGTGTATCTGTGTGTGTGTGTGTGTATCTGTGTGTGTGTGTGTGTATCTGTGTATCTGTGTATCTGGCCGGCAATAATATGTGAACCTCTAGGATTGGCAGTTAAATTGAAAGTTAACTATTATAAAGTTAAGTTTATAATATTAAGTATTATGTATAACATTAAAGAAATATTAAAGAAATAACGATCTATTCGAGTCTGTTCATTACCATAGGTTTGTGAGAGTTGCTGATGTTCATCAGGCCAAAGGTTACAAAATGACCTCTAAAAGGTATGGACCCAACAAAACCACAAATAAGTAAAAAATGGAGGAATTTTCTGACCGTTGTTAATTTATTGACCATCACATATAATTCAAAAGCAAGGCATGCAAATTTCAGTGAGGCATCCATGGCAATTTCATTGTTTGCTGCCCATTTGTGGCAGATGGACAAATCAGAAGACGATTACAAAAACATTCGGTTTATGGTTGAGACCAAAAATAGAGCATTTTTCTTAAATGGGGTGTCTGGAGAAAGGAAAACAATGCAATCCAGCAGCAATGTTATCCCATGTGTGAAATCCTTATCCCATTTGTGGCTTTGGTATTATCATGGGTTGGGCCTGTTTTGCTGCATATGGGCCAGAACAGCTTGCCATCATTGATGGAGGTTATAAGTCTATGAACAGTAACCTGAATTGAAATAATTTTCATAAATAAATTAATGACCAAGTATAATATTTGTCTCAGTTGTCTCTATTTTTTAGGATTTGTGTGAAAGTCTTATTTCTTAAGTTATTTTTAGGCCATATTTATGTGGAAAGGGTTTACAAGCTTTCAAGCACTACTGTTCATGTACAGCATTTAGCGATCATATTTATCCAGAGAGAAATACAATGGTTCAATCTTATATTGTATGATCCAAGGAACTCTGAGTGGGATCTTATCTGTAATGTATGTTTGTCAATAGGTTCAAGTCATAATGATGGAGTTATGTAGCATTATTATCTTTCAAGACTCCTACTCAATTAAAATACTGTGACATTTTATTATTAAGGATTAATATGAACTACAGAAAAGTGAATGTGTAACTGCATGCATAAAACCTCACACACATCATAAGCAACACACATCCTCTATTGCTGTATATTTGTTATATGTTATATTTGTTATTGTATATGTTAAAGTGCTGGACTGTGGACCAGAAGATCCAGAAGGTCCAGGGTTCAAATGCCACCTCTGCCACAGTTGGGTCCCTGAGAAAGGCCATTAACCCACAAATGCTTGGATTGTATTAATTGTAAATCGCTCTGGATAAGGGCGTCTGCTAAATGACAGAAAGGTAAATGTATATACACTTGGTTTGACTAAAGTGAGCTGGTTCATGAGCATTTGGCATTTAGCCAGTCTGTGAATTTGGCTGTAATAACTCTAGTCTATGGCCCAATTAATAACTCATTTTCAGGAGCTGAAAACGAAAATGATTAAATTGACTCTAATTTTAATACATTTATAATTATTTCATAATAATAATTTAATAATATAGGGATGCATAGATATTCCTTACAGCATCATCATCAGAATTGCGTCATCAGTGAATGACCAATGAAAGCTAGATCATGCAATCCTAATTACACTTGCGTCACACAACTCTATACTAGTCCTACATTCTCCCAGTCACCCAGCCAGCATTTTTACCTTTCAACTTATGTCGTTGTTCAGCTATTCAGCGATTCCTTGGATTTGCATGACTGAAGCAGATCATTTCTGCTATATCTGCTACTTTTGAGTCACAAAATCGAGGTGCATAAACTATGACCAACATCAGTGGTGCCGCTGAGATGACTTAAAGGTGGTTGCCTTCGTGCTTGGTCTCCAGGGTGGATTCACAAAGTATTGCTGTTTCCTATGTGAATGGGACAGTCAAGCAAGAGAAAAGCACCACAAGAAAATAGCCACATGGACATTCATTGCAGCTGGTGACAAAAAATGTTCTTCATCCAGCACTTGTTGAACCAAATAAATGTACCACTTAGTGTGAATATTAAATGCATTGATGCTACATATTCATTGTATGTAGTTATGTGTGGTTTGGTATGTTGCTGTTGGTATATTTCAAAGATTTATATCACAATAGGTAACACGCTATAGATGTAAATGTACTGCTTTAAATGTATTGAGTAGATCAATAACATAATGTAAATTCAAAATTGAACAGCTCTCTGCACAGTGACATAAAGTGGCTTACACTTTCTATCATTGTGTATTATATTCAAACCTGATCATCAAGTCCTTTCTCAGACATGCAGTTCCATAAATCACCCCTAATACTAAGATGACTGGCAAGTGTTATAGAACTACACAAACCAGTATACTCATCGACAAAAAATGCAATCAGATAGAAATGTCGGACTGCTGCAAAACTCATGCAGTTCTGACTCAGGCAGATGTGTGAATGATTACAGGTGTGGTCTGATTATACTGTTTCTTCCCTTGCTGCCCTATAAAAACACTGTCAGCAGCTACTTTTGGGTAAGTTGGTACTGTTGGTAAGAGATTAACTGCCAAATATGCCTATAAGATACATTTTAAAATACATTTTTACACAACATTGGCCTAAGAGAAGCAGAATGGTAATTTCTTTCAAATTGCCAGAAATCTTGGCTGTTCTCGTCTAGCTGTTAGTAGGTGTTGGGAGCAGTGGTTTGGTGAGGGAGTGCACAGCAGACACCAGATGGCCCAGACAGACCACCAGTAAAAAAGATATTTTGTTCTGCCAACAAACATGAGTACCTCCAACTGTTTTACTGTCTACCATCCAGATGAACACAGGTGACACCTTCACTAAACACCCCTAAATCTGTCCATATCATTTACCAAGTGCTTAGCAGAAAGAAATTTGTTGGCACAGTTCCCATAATATGTCCTAACATTGACAGCCAGCCATTCCAACACCTTGTTTGCAGTGGCGTCAGGAACAAGAGACCTAGACTTGTATGCACTTGTATGCAATGTATGACTTGTATGACAATGGTCAGGTTTGAGTATTGAGGCCTTGTGGTGAGTGCTTTAATCCTACCGTTGCTATGCCCCACCTGCTGGTGTGATGATCTGAAGATCCATCTCATATGACTCATATGAGTCTTTCACCCCTAGTACTGATACTAAGTATACAAACAACTAAGTTGCGCAGGACATCCTGTGGCTGCATGTTTTGCCTTTCATGACAGGGCTTCCATTAGGCGATTTTAAGCAGGATAGTGATCACTCAGACACATCATTTCTCATGAACAAAGGTTTGTAAAACAAAGGTTTTCACAAAGTATTATAGGTTTAATAAAACTCCTAATATTCATTCTAACTTGATTCTGTTCTAGGATGTCAGCCAGATATCCCCACCAAGTTAGAACCAAATCTATGGTGGAAATTTTGCGTTATAGAAAGCTATAGATTAACCCTAACCCTTGCACAAACTACCTTCATAAACATAACTCTTATGAGTGAACCCAGACATCCACGTAATGGTTGGTTCGTTTTCTGTTAGAGCGAAGTAGCCTCGTTAGGCTCGTAAAGGTGGTCAAACAGAAAAAGCAGCTGTGATTCACATTTGTGCCATCCGTGCGCCACTGATTTTCCTTTAGGTCCAGATGTACATGTTTGAATTTCACAGGTCGAATTTTAAAGTTCGAGTTTAAAATTTGAATTTCCTAAAGTTAAATGTTTAAATTAAAATTCTAAAATGACATCAAATCACTGGAATAATGATGAATCGTGGCAACACTTTCTTGCCTAATCAGTGCTTGGAAATCATCACAGTTTCTGGGTTTTTGTTTGTCCACTCTCTTTTTGAGAACTGACCACAGGGATTGAGATCTGGGGACTTTCCTGGCTATGGATTCACAATTCAATTTTTCAGGTTTGTTCACTGAGCCACTCGGTTATCACTTTTGCCTTGTGACATGATGTTCCATCATGCTGGAAAATCATTGTTCCATCTCCAAAGTGTTCCTGGATTGTTGGGAGAAGTTTTTTGTCTTGGAGGGTGTTTTGATATCATTCCTCATGGCAGTGTTTTTAGGCAACATTTTGAGCAAACACGCTGCCCTGGATGAGCAGCAACCCCACGCCTGAATGGTCTCAGGATGATTCACTGTTGGTACACAGATCTCATGGTCCGGCTCACCTTTTCCAGATGTCCCAAACTGTCTGAAGTGGGATTCATTAGAGAAAATGTCTTTACTTCAGTCCTCCTCCTCCTGCAGACCAATTCCTTTACTTCCTGCAGAAGTAAAGTCTGTCCTTGATGTTTTTCTTGGAAAGAAATTACTTCTTTGCTGCCCTTCTTGACATCAAACCATCCTCCAAAAGCTCTCATCTCACTGTGCATTCATATGCACTCACACCTGCCCTCTGCCATTCCTGAGCAAGTTTTGCACTGTTGGAGATTGGATCTCGTAGCTGCATCCTCTTTAGGGGATGTTTCTGGTACTAGCTTGATTTTCTTATGTGCCCTGAAGCCTACTTCACTGAAATTGAACCACTATTTTTGAAGTTCTTGATGATTTGATAAATATGTTATCAGGGTGCTATTTTACAAGCCACATCCTTGCCTGTGAATCCCTTTTCATGCAATGCAGTGATGACTGCATGTTGAAAACTTAAAATCCCAAACAGTGTGCTCTTCTAATCAGCATGCCAGAGTCACATCGGCTGTCTTGTCCTCATTAACCTTTTCTCTTGAGATATTGAGATCATCATTAATATGATATTAGCCGATATTAGCCGATATTAGCCACCTTGTAGGGCTGAAATGCAGTGACTGTGATGCAGTCATTTTTGTGATGAGGAAATTTTCATGGCAGGGAATGACTTTGCAATTAGTTGCAATTCATCGGACCACTCTGCACAATATTAATTTAATAAAAATTGCCACCATAAAAACTGATGCAGAAAACTTTGTAAAAACCAAAATTTGTGCCACACTTTTAGCCGCAACTGTACAGGCCACATCTGTGAGCAAAAGTGTCACAGGATGCCATACAGAATCGTCCAAAGCCAAACTGTATCTCATCTTGTGTCCAGGCTGGAGGCAGCCCAACAGGGTATTATTCCCTTTTTTCAGAACTGGACATAACAAAACAAAAACAATGATACATAATATTCTACAGTAAGTCTGCATATGAATAATTACTGTGCAAACTAAAATGTTTCAGGGTAAGTCACTGAGCAGAGTGTTTGACTCAGGAATGCTGACAAAGCAAACAATTTAGGCTGTTAATGAAAGCAATTGGTTAAGCTCTTACTTGTATGTTGACAGCAAATGTTGAAAAACAGGACTTTAGTACAACATTTTTAGAGTAGAAAAGGTTATGTATAGAAAAGGTCAGCATTGTTCAATTTGTTTACATACACAACATTAATGATTATCAGTTTTAGGCAGTTCTTTAACAATAATTACTCATAAAATGTGGTCTGGTCTTCAACCAAGTAATAATGTTATACAACCACATTCCTCCTAGCTAATAGCACTTTAAATATATTTTTACATTAGATGTTATTGAACTAACTGACTAATTATCCACAGCCTTGGGTGGAAAAGATAGATTATATTGGCACAAGCATGTAGGCAAAGGCAAATGAGGACAAACGCTATTGCTAAATGCTAATACCCATGTTTTTGATTGTAATATTTTGGTGCCCACATATCTCTAGTGTATTAAGTCCTGTAAATAAACTCTTATATCAAATAAATGGGTTAATCTGGAATTTCTTGGAGAAGTAGTTCACAATTTTTTTCTTTGCAGCAGAAGCAGAGTTTATTAGGTTTTTTTTTTTACTTCTTTAACGTTGCTATCAGCATCAGTGGTCATTTCAGTGACACACACACAGGTTATATATCTTTATATCTTATATATATATATATATATTACAAGTTAATGCCAATTAAGTGTAATCAATTAACCTAACACGCATGTCTTTGGACTATGGGAGTACTCGCTAGTAAATATGAGACTATGGGAGTAAACCCACACAGACTCCACACAGAAAGGTCACTCCACCCTGGGATTGAATTGTAACAAGCAGAATTTCCCTCTGCGATCAATGAATACTAATAATAATGTATTTCTGATTCTGATTCTGAACCCAGGACCTTCTTGTTGTAAATCTGCGATGCTACCTTGACACCGCTGAAGCAGAGTAATTATAAGGTCTAGTTGTACCTACAATATTCTTATTGTGATAAATGTGCTTTTTGGGGGGTTTTTTCGGCATGCCAGTAGCATACGCAAGTTTCCAGAATGTAAATATCATGGGACTCTGTGATAGTGAGTATGTTGGTCACAAGCTTATAATAAATAGAATAAGTGTATATATTAGTGTATCCTCAGAAAATCAGCATATGAGGCTGGTGAGCAAGAAGCAAAACATTTGGTGTTTAAGTTGTTAGTTATTTGTCTTCTGCTATCCATATAGGTCTGGAATATTTCAAAGAACTGTCAATACACACATACAGAGAGCGTGAGAGAGACCATTCACTCCACATTAAAAGCTGATAAACTTTGGTGTTGTATGAAATTGAGTTTTAACGCCATTACCCAGCATTTCAACATGTTTGCTTCTGTCCCAAGTTTCTGAAATGATGTATATTTACTACATTATTACAACATTTTGTAATCTAACACTGTCTGGGTAAAACATGGTTGGATTATGAGTTCCAAAGAACCCAAAAATATTTTCTGTGTTCAGTGGTTGCTGTTTCAGGACACTTGATAGTGATTCTAATTTTTTGCTTAATTTACTTACCAACTTTTTGACATTTGAGATTAAACAAGCCAAAGCTGAGTGGAATCCATGATCTCAGGATACTGTTGAAATCCAGAAACTTACCACTGAGTCACTAGAGAAAAGTATAAAACTTAACTCTGAGCTTGAAGAATAGGAATATGGAACATAATAGGATTTTTATGAATGACTTGTCTGCTATTTGGACAGTTGAGGCTGGTCCAAAACATAAAAATATGATCCGCCAAAACCTTACAACCAGAACAATGTAACAATGTTTAGGCAAGTGTTAGATGCTAATTTAAAGTTCACATGAATGCCAGGATCCAGGGTTGATGGTTTTATTTCCACTGATCCAAAGTCCAGTTCTGAATACAGTGTACTGGGCTCAGCCTGGTGAACACTCTAACGGTCTTTTAACAGACATTCATGAGTGATGGATGGCAAGACTTTTAGATAAGCTATGTAAAGTTTGGGGACACTTGGCTAATATAAGTTTTGCTGATTAAAAAAAATATATAGTTTATAAATTTTCAAGTATCTCATCTTTTATTTTAAATCTCAATATACATGTTGCAAAGTTATAATTTATACATTTAATTTGATCAGACATGCTGATACTTTGCATAAAGACTTTGCTGAAGTTTATAGTAAACACCCAACTATAACCTTCAATAGTAGCTTGATTCATCTACGGTGTAGCAATCAGTGCACTGAAGTAATAAGTGCAATCAGACAATAAAACCTCTTTCATTGTGAGTTTGTGATTACACAAGCCTGTTATGCAGCATTTATTTGACTTTACTTTATTGTGCTGCATTACTATCCATGCTCTTATCTAGTAAGTTGATTTCTCCTGCTGTATGCCTATACATTTTACATTTTATAAACTATTATACATTTTATAAACTATTATACATTTGTGCAAATCTTAGCAATGCCGCATTTTTCAGAATAACTTTATGCACTACTTAGGAATTTAAAGTTCAAAGAAATGGTTCACAGGGTGAATAATTCTTCCACACAATTAGGGAAATATGCTGTACAAAATATTAATTGGATTGAAGATCACTAAGTGATAATGACAGTTTCATTACATTTACACAGAGTCCAAATACAAATGCGTTCTACAGTAGCCTTGTAAGCTCCCCAGACAAAAAAAACCCATGTTAGATGTTTAGAGTGGCTATAGCTTGAAAAAAAGTGGATTATTAAAGTAGATTCTAAAGGCAAATATCTGAATCTCAAGAAAATCAAAAGTCAGACAGTAAAGCAGTGACCATAAGAACATGCTTATGCATTCTATGCAGTAATGAGAGGATAAAGAAGAAATGGCCAAGTCAAATCTTGATATGAATCCAAAAGAAATGTTGTGGAAGGACCTGAAGCGAGCAGTTCATTTCAGGATACCCACTATCATTACAGAGCTGAAGTTCTTCTACACAGAGGAATGGAATAGAACAGTTACTGGAAATGTTTACAGTTATTGCTGTAACAGGGTGTAACACCAAATACTTTTGCACTCACAGATATGTAATGTTGGATCGTTCTTTTAAATAAATAAATGAGCTAGTATAATAGTTATAGTAATAGTCTACTTTTAATTTTTAACTGCAAATCTGGCGATGTTGGGTCATATGAGATGTTCAGGTCAAACTGATCCAGAAATATACTGTACTACCCCAAATCAGAAAATGATGGGACAGTATGGAAAATGCATGTAAAAATCCACACAGTTTCTTACATTTACTTTGACTTTTATTTTATTACAGACATAGATATTTCATGGTTTGTTTCATGGTTTTAACTTATTTTCATTTATTAAAAATATTCATTTCTGCTTTTTAAACCTTAATACATTCCCAAAAAGTTAAAACATTTACCATTGTGCAAAAGCAAGGGGCTGTTGTCAATATGCTCTATTGGCACTGCAAACAGGCCAGTCCAGTACCTTTACCCTATTCTTCGGGTGTACTCAGACTAGGCGATCTGTACCGTGCTTGGGTGTGATTGACCCCAGCTTTCACTGGACTAGTGTGATCACTCCTAATCATGCTGGGGTGCCATCCTCCATCCACTGGACTTGAACACGAATGGCATATAGTGTTATCACAAAGCATGCCCAAGCATTAAATGTGTTCTTATAAGTGCAGCACGCGGAGCCAAAAACCAGGGCATCACATAATCAGTATATTTATTATAAGGATTATGAGAGGGCTGTGTGTGTCAGCGCATGCAAAACACGATCACATAGGATCAACCACAAAGTCAGTTGTGTAGTTTGAGCACTTATTGTGATGATGTAAGCATGCCCAAGTGTGTTTAAGTGAAGCCAATGTAAGAGCAAGTCAGGGGAAAGTGGGGTCAGTCATGCTCCAGCATGGTTCAAGGCAACCGCGCTAATTGTGAGTACACCCTTCCACAGCTATGCCTTTGTAAATGCACGGACACCACAGGAAAAGATTATGTCTTGAAGGAAGCTTGTTGATCTTAATGTACTTTTCTGCATTAACGTTGCCACCACATAAGTGTAAATGATGTCTGCCAAAGGGCACTGGCACAACCTCATACCATGATACACCGTGGTTTCTGAATGAGTCCTTTTCAGTTTCATCATTGGTCCAGAGAATACTGCATCCATTGTTTTGGAAAAAAGAATACTGATTCATCTGATCACAATACAGAAAAAAATGAAGTTAGATATTGATTAAGAGCACATAAACTATTAACAATAAAACAATGAAGTATGAAACTCCAGCAACATTAACTATAGCTTAGGTTGAAAGAGGAAAACCAGAGGGTTCTTGTGAAACATCAGCAACCCACCTCACCAGCAATCAACAAATTTGAGTGATTGCACTAAGGAGGCAAGAAGGCAAAAATCCCAGATCACCACAAATCTTAGATTGGACTGTGAATCCCCAGTAGAATAAGGCAAGGATGCACAAATAAAGATCACTGGTCAGAAGGTGCCCTCACATAACATAGAGTTGTGATGACTAATAGAGATGCTTTTCATAGGTTTAAGAACAGCATTACTATCTATTTAATGTTTTGCAATCTATGAGTTGAGCAAAATGACTTTAAATTGAACTCTGTTATAAATGGTAGTGCTAAGTTGGGCACTTTATAAAATGAAGAAAATGTGTAATTAGCCTTTTGCACAATGCTTTACTGGATTAAATAAAACCTCCGGTAGAGGATAAAGCCATCTAGTGAGAATAAGAAGGGCTCCCTGGTTTTGCATTTACAAAACTTGGCCATAATAAGCAGAGTGACTAACAACTGAGCTGTGCAGTTAAGGGCATTGCTCAAGGGCCCAACAATGGCAACTTGGCAGAATCAGTATTTGATCTAACCTTCCAGTTAGTACTCCAGAGCCTTAAACACTGGGCCACCACTGGGTATAGCATACTGCTTTCATTAACATAAGAACAAAACGAAATTGCTTACAATTGAAAAAGTAAAACATTCTGATTCTGTAACATCAGCTAAAACCCTTTCTTAAAGCTTAAAACCACTACGAAAGAATAACTAAGGACTAATATTTGACAGACAGGCTATAAAACAACTCATATTTAGAGTAGTGTATACTCTTTCTATCAAAACAGTTTTGTAATTACAACAAGGTATTACTAGTTTATATAGAAATCCCATTCTTAAATGACTCCCTGGTACTGAAGTCTGAGCAGCTTTTATCTATGTGAAATGTGTTGTTTAGCTAATGCAAGTCTGCTTGTGAGCTTTATGCTCATAAAAAAGCATAATGAATGCTTATGAATTTTGGCTGTAACCTCTGACATGTGGTAGGAAGAATTTAGTCTGTGGTTGTCTTCAAAGGCTTCTGCATAGGTTGGTGTGTGTTGTGTATTTCTGGGCAGGTCAGCCTGTGTGTGAGAGCATTTTACAGCTCAAACTGTACATTCATGTGGTCTGGATGGTGGAAACAAAACCCCTACGTGCGAGCACCACATTATTCATCCCACCATGCAGAAAAAAGGAACAGAAAACAGGAGCAAGTAAAAAGTATAACAGCTTAAACCTTGGCAAAATCAGACCCTATTAAAAACACTAGTTAAAAACACCTCCATGGTGTATTGTTGTGTTTGGATATTCTCTTAGGTATTAAACGACACAATTTGAAATGCATTCACACCCTTTCAATATAGTAAACCGCCCCAGCTTATATGAATGACTACAAAGTGTTTTGTTTTTTACATCAGAGTTGGTACTGCATGCTAAATTCACTGTATTATGACAACATATAACCTCAGAATAGAACGAGTAAGGGCAGTGTGGAAAATGCAAATAAATAAATATAAAAAATTACTTACTTACTTACTTAAATGCTCCTTACATATACATATATATCATTGCAGAAAGTATGAATCCAGGATATTTAGTGTTCTGTCTGATTAACTTCATTTTATTTGTAAATAAACAGCACCTACAGCCAGCAATGCATTCCAAAAAAGTTGAGACAGGGGCAGTTTTACTAGTTATGAGGTAAAAACTACATTAGTAATGTGATTTTAAACAGGTGATGTCAACAAGCTCTAAAATTCCCCCATCCCAACATTTTTTGTGCTGCAGACCTGAAATGCAAGGATGAGGGGATGTTTATTAACAAAGCCAATGAAGTTGATCAGATAAAATATTAAAGAACTCGGGTTCATACTGTCTGCAGTGAAATAAAACTGTACACAAATGTAAGAAACACTGCATTTTTTATTTTGAAATTATCATGTTCTAAACATTCTTAAAATATTTTCTGATTTGGTGTTGTGCATACAGTAGTATAATTGCTTTGGAAACAGACTTCCTGTCATACTACACACAGAATTTAAAGGGGTAGAGCTGTAACCCTCAGCTTACCAATCAGCCATAGGGACATATATTTTATATATAAAAATAAGATTTAAAGACTAAAAAAATAACACTAAAGAGATTGATTACTCAG
>JAUZST010011601.1:0-11832 GCA_034779995.1 Parotocinclus haroldoi
TCTTACAATCCAAGCAATTGTGGGTTAAGGGTCTTGCTCAAGGACCCAACTGTGGCAGCTTGGCACAGGTGGGATTTGAACCCTTCTGGTCCAGAGTCCAGTACCTCAACCACTAGGCTACCACAGTCCCTGATCATGCTCTGAAGGTGTAGTAAAAGTTAGGTCTGGAAGGTTATTAATAAATGTAGCTGGAGTATTAGGAGTAATAGCACGATGAACAGAAAAGAATATGGTTTAAAATTCAGTCACATTAAGAGCCAGTATTTCAAATGATTTAGCCTTATAATGGGATTTAACACCAACCTTCAGTTAAGGCTAAATATTCATCTGGTCTAATCCAAATTACGGTAAGACAGAGTGTAAGTGTTTATCAGTGATCAATTCATTTGTTTGCTTAGTTTGTAAGTAATGTTGCGTAATCCTAGCTTTAGTTTAATATTATTAAATTATTAAAGACATTAAAATTTACTAACAGACAGTTCTAATTATGCTAGATCTGGGTGACAGTGCATGGCTACCAACAGTTGGTTAAGCCTAATTGTCTGCTGCCTGACCCCTGCTCTGGATAGTCAGCCCCTAACTAATCCTGCCATAAGACTATGGGCACTCTTGCCGGAGATGAGAGCAGCACCTTCCTGAATGGGATGGACACCAGCCTGTCCTAAAAGGCCAGGTTTACATTTAAAAGTTGTCCATTTGTCTATAAAGCCTACATTGTTATAAAAGAAACACTAGTCATTGCAGTTTATTGGTAGCTACCCAGTTTTATGTTAGTGCTCCTTGTATCACTACTTGAGGTGACCGACTGTTGTATACAATGGCCAGGTCATCAAACTAGCAGTCAGGGCAGTGTGCCGTACCACAGAAAAGGCAGGATTGAAACGTTCACCACGTGGCCTCCATACTTGTACCCTACGATGCGGTTCCACTCCAGGTTTGTCATATTGCTGCAACAACGACAATGGCTGGCAGTCAATGGCAAGACACCCGGAAATGGTGAGAGTTGCTCTTGCTTGTCGGTGGATCAAACAATCCTCTCTATTGATGGGCTGTCTGGTCTGTCCTAAATCTGTTCGTAGTGAGTGTATGGAACCAGTCCTCCCAATACCTCCAAACAGTCAAGCATTTTGTCAAAACAACCATCCTGTTTCCCTCAGTGTAATGATGTACCCCCTCTCTGACATATGCATCTGATATATGCATGTCTAGCAGTCAACGATCTCTGACCAAGAGGTACACTACCCAAAAGTAGCATCTGAGAGCCTTATTATAGAGCACTGTCAAAGAGTCTTCATTGATTATATTAATAGTTGTTTGAATTATTACATTTGAATTCGATATTAAATAAACAAAAGACAAATAGACGTTTGTCTATTTAGTTGCTGTTTAACATGTGGTAAACCTTGTAGTTTTTTTTTTTCATGTAATTTGATTGCAAGTTCAGCACACCAGGGGAGTAAGCTTCAAGTTTGAATGTGGATGTTGTGGACAGATGTACAAAACCAAGGCATTAACCTCTAGCTCTAATGTTGACTGGACTGCCCAAATGACATTCTTACTGGCTTCCTGTCTATACAGGAAACTGGCTGTAATGTAGGGCTGTAAATGTAGGTTGGTATCTTTTGTAGAGCTTGAGCCTGTGGTTTCTGGTGTTGTGATGTCACATTGATTGTACCTGTAAAAAGGGTTCAAACAGGGCAGGCTTGCAGCTTCATTAGGACCACAAGACACAAAATGAGTTAAAGTTATTAGGTTTATTTTCGGTTTATCCATGACTGCTAAAACAGTCACCTCCGGCTAATCTAACAATGTGAATAGGGGAAGGAAAAAAAAACATGAATTAACATGAAGCAATGAATAAAGTACACCTACAGTAAATTGCCTATGCACTACTCAAGCTTTTACAATCCCAAACCCAAAACAAGGAAAATGCAACCCTATCCACAAACTAGAATAGTGTTTCATTAAATTGGATACTTAGACTTTCTCAAGAACAGAGAGCAAAAATTACACAAAACATAGGAAATTAGGAGTCAGGATAGAAAAACATCTGTAGAAGGCTCGTGTTAAGTATAGTTCACCATTTAACTACTCAGCCAAACACCTCTGACTCTAAATTCTGTTAGTCTTCTGCATTCACAAATATAAAAACACTTACAACTCACGAATCAAAGGTTTAGACTCTAGTTATAACAGGAATTTTTTTTTTCCCAATTTGAATCGGATTCTTTCCTAGTAATAGGATAATAATTGCATGTAAAGGTAATTAAAATTAGCAGCATACTTTCCTGCATGCAATTCACTTGAATTTGATCACTGCCAAAAATATAACGTATCAACTCAGTTTCCAGCCTGCTTGTCTAAACTGCTAGTTCTTGTTCACCATTTGCGGTCATTTTCAAATCCAATACAAGATTTAGTACCTGAACGGGAACAACAGAAAGCCCAACATCTGAGAGCAGCAATGTAAACAGTTAACTGAAATACAGATCAAATGTCATAACGAAGAAACCCTATCTTTCCTTTTTTTTAAAAACAAAAAAAAAAAAGAAAGAAAAAAGGACTGACTTCAATAAATTTCAATTAACATGTTGTCAATGTTGGTTTGTGGTTGTACTCATTTAATTTCCGATCCACATTCTAAGTTATTTAGAGTCTACACATGATGTGTTGCATAAAACATTTCAAGGCCCTTAAATCTAAATATGGCTGATTATGTCTTTGATGACGCCTAGCACCAGTAAACAGGGCAAATACTAATCCCAATATACTCACGTTATTATAGTTAAATGATGAATAATGTACAGCTCTGTCATCAGAATCCACTTTACATAAATGTGCATTCTGGTTTTATATTAACAGAGCAAAATAATACACTGCTCACAATTATTAGGGGATATTTCATTAGGCGATGTTTCATTTTGAAATTTCCCCTCATTTTTGTGAGTAGCATAGAAGAAATATAGTAAGTCTTCTAAAGCAACTTAAATGATAAATATCAAAGGAAAATATGGAGTTTTGTTCTAGAGCAACATGCTAGAGAGTTTGTTGGCAGTTTAACTGTTTAATTCGATGAATGTATTGTACAACCTCTTTCCATAGGATTTACTTTTGTTATGTTAAATCTGATGGCTGAGCGGCTTTTATGAAATCAGCACTGATTATCTTAGCGCTTCCTTTGGGAACTTTTGTTTTAAAGATTTCATTGTTTAACCCTGAGAGTTAGACATTGCATCGCGTTCTGTTGGAATTTTTTGTAACAAGGAAACATAATTTGTCTAGCAAGTGAAAAAGTTCATTCCATCCTCAATTGTTACAATTACAACCAAACATACTACAGGTCACATGGCAAACTCTAATTTTCAAGGACTGTTACCTCAATACTTGCATTTCATGCAATACATTTGTCGTCACATCATTTACCATTTCAAATGATACCATTTAATGTGTGTAAAGCTTATCTATGCTGCAATACTTTCGACTCAAGCCATCCCAGTTTGACATGCATGTCTTAGTGTTCCTTTGGTTATGTACTAAACCTACATGAATTTTGTGTTTTATATAAAAAAGGCTACAAGGCTACAAATGACAGATAAACGTGAATTTTGAAAACGTGAACAGGCTATTGTATGATTAGTATTATTATTTGTTTCATACTACAGCTCCAGTCTACATTGAATTGAACCTCCAGTTAATATAATCAACTGTTGCCTGTTTCTCATTAAAATTCATACAAAACATGATAAGTACTACATAAGTAAACTTAATCACTGAGAAAATAATGTCTAGCTCCTTTTACACTGTTTTACAGCATTTTTCATGTCTGGAGCCCATTTAATGAAACCTCTATTGAATCAGCAATGAGTTTCATCATCTGAATCAAATCACTAAACATTACTGTGTTTTCTCCCCTCTCCGTGGAACTGAAGTACTTGCTTTGTACTAGAAACATCACACTTCACACAAGACTTCAAATGTTGCATCCTGCAAATGGGCATTTCATTCATTTTTAAGAACACCACCATGCCGCTATCTTTGACAGAGCTGGCAGACTGGTAAAACAAAAATATAAAACTGGATGCTCTCTAAAATCAAAATGCCCGGTGTGTAATCTTAAGTTCTTCATACTGTTAATAACGCAATGTAAGAACAAATAACCAAAAACCAAGGCTCTGTGATCAGTCCTCATTTAAAGCACACAATGGAAAACACCTTCCTGAGTAGATGTTATGAATGCCAATCTAAAAGCTCAATAAACTTTTACCAAACCGCCTTTAAATTATTTGCATACTGCCACATTATTATGCAACATGTGTGTGCACTTCATAACACTGAGAGTGTGCTATAGAAGCTCAGCATTGCTTTTCAAATGTACTTGCATAATCGGGGCTCAATAAGACCATCCCCATTGAAACGATCACAAATGCTGAAGACGGTGGTGTGGACAGAGGTCCTGTATTAACCCTGGTTGTCAGGTCAGTGATGCAATCCATATTATTCAGGGATCCGATCAAGTGATCAATCAAACGTCAAAAATGTTACGATAAACATGCCGACTCTTAGTCACGCACTGACTAGTGAAGGAAAGTCTGCAGTTTAATTATCATTTTAGTCCTGTCTTTAGAAGGAAGAAGACTACCATCTCAGTCTTGCACTCTTGCACTACTTAAGTATTAGTCATGAGCTCTTCATGTTTAACATGTTGTTGTGCTTCTTCATGAATGGATTCTCTTCTTTTCCCTAACCACCACAGACATCCCGCAACACTGCAGCTTGCAAATTCAGGCCGTCCCGAAAAAGCTTCAAGGTACTGTCTAAGTCCAGAGTCTGATAGCTGGCTTCCATGTATACATTGGCACTTGTATAGGAGTTGCTTTTTCTGTTCCAAAAGATGTTGCCAAGACGCTGAAACATTGGCTACAGCCTGTGTATTTAGTCAAAATGGTTCATGAGTGTAAACTCATATGAGGTACAACGGCAAATGCTTAGTCAAATCTGAAGGGGTGACATTTTAGGCAATCCACTGCCTCAGTTTTCATTATTCTGATAAAGATGAAGGACTGTCCTGTAAGAAGAATAAAAAAGAACAGTTAAACATGGGATTGGCGGTGGCCTAAAGGCTAACATACTGGCTGCAAGGTACTCAATTGCTTGGATTGTAAGATTGTATGAGTTATAAGTCACTCTGGATAAGGGTGTCATACATAGCTAAATTACTAAATACATAACTACATAACTAAATGTAAATAACTAGTAATAACTAATGTAATAACTAGTCCTACTCAAACCCTTAATAACAGTAAGGTTAATATAACGGCAGCACTGTGTGAATTTAGGCCACCATTTGATTTGCTGTTTCAGTAACGGTATAATTACCATATATAACATACGAGTGGATCCAAACATTTCAAACTTGGATTCATTAAATAATAGTACACTGGTGACAAAAATGAGGGGATATTTCAAAATGATTCAATGAAATAGCCCCTTTTTTGTGAGAAGTGTACTATAATAATACTCTTAGCCTTTTTAAACATTTCAATGATTTTTTTCATGCATTTGTTGATAAACTGGGTATGCTCTGGCCAGCTTTACTCATCAAATACTCATTCTTTTTTAAAATTAAAGTCACCTGTTGAAATCACCTTCTTCATTTAGTTGTTTTTTTTTAACCTTACTACTAACATTAAACCTCCCCGTCCCAACAATTTTTTGGAACGTTTTGCAGGTCTGAAATGCAGGAATTAATGTTTATTAACAAGTGAAATGAAGTTGACCAGAAAAAGACATGAAATATTTTGGATTCCTCCTGTGTGCTGCAATAAAATAAAAGTAACAGCTAAATCTAAATAAGGGTTTTGTTTTATTATTTGAACTGCTGTCCCAACTTAATCTGATTTGGGTTTTGTAATGAAGAAACTAAGAAATAAGTATGTACAGTCATTATGCCATTGCAATTGCATTCTGATTGTGGCCAATGTTTGCACATTACTGTTTAGAACAGCACGTCATCTATATAATTGTCAAACTATAACTGAGCCAAAATCCCAAGAATTATGTACTATATGTATGTATATATGTATGTATGTATGTATATACTATGTATTATATACTTACTCATAACTTTTAGCATAGTTAGCTGGGCACCCAGTTGTGAGATGAATTTTTTGCGGTCGCTGGCCCAGGATAACTTTGCCCGCTCGGTTCAATAGGATCAAAGTTAAAATCAATCATATCTCCATCCATAAGGTCACTGTTAATGATGTAATCAACATCACAGTCCAAGTTCTCTGTGAACATGTCAATATCAAGGTCTGTTGGTAGACGGTCCTGAGAAGGTAAAAAGCAAGGTGGTGTTCCAAACTGGCTTATGCCCTGAAGACCTCCATTCCCACCTGCTGAAGGTACAGGTCCATGTTGAAGAAGTCCTCCCCCTGTCACCTGATGCTGGGTCTTCATGGCTGTTAAATGTTGCACTTCCTGACTCATGCCAGACACCATCATGCCAAAGCTCATTTGAGAGTGCTGTTGGTGCCGCTGAGGTCGTAGATGAGATTGAGGTTGAAGGGTCATTTGCACCCCTGGACTAGGTTCCATACTCTTGCCCAAAATCATCTGACCCGACTTGGCTTGGTTGCCAGACAACGCATCCCCAAGCCCTAAAATATTATTACCTCTCTGGCTGGGCATCAGGGGGTCTACTTGAGTCATCATGACATCATTTGGTGGAGGTGAGTCAGAAGTGAGAAGTGCCTCAAGACTGGAAGGCACATGGGTGTTGAAACCACTTTGAGATCCAGACACAGGGTTAAATAGGGAATTTCCAAAGTTTGATGTGGTTACGTTGGAGTCACCTCCCTGTGGAACTGAGCTCTGAGCTCCTGGCTGTGCTGGTCCCCCAGGTCCCTTCCCAGGCTGCAGCTGACGGTAAGGAGCAAAGTTAGACCCACGAGGCAGCAGGGTAGATGCAGAGGGCAATGGTGTAGGTGGAGCTTGAGGGGCTGTGCTTGGGCTTGCGCAACCTTGTTGTGCTGTCATTAAGGTAAGGCCATCAATTAGGTCCAGTTCCTCCATCAGGGTCTCAGCAAGGGTAGGTGGAAGATTAGTAGTGGAATACCCACTCAGAAGTCCATCCTCAGGCAAGTCATCATCGTCTTCCTTAACTGGGGCAATTGGAGACAGCCTTCCACTTAAAGTGCTGGCATTAGAGCTTGTGCGCGGTCTGAAGGTTGTCCACATGTCCTGTTCATCCAAGCTACCACGTGATGATGGACTGCTACTGTTCACCCCCCACTTCCCAAACTGCCCTGGAGGGCCAGGGCTTTCAGCACCCCCTGCAGCAGAAACACTGTCACCCTGTATGGCACTACCAGGTCCTCCCATGCCAGCGGCTCCCGCTTGCTTCTTGGTCTGCTTTGCCCGCATACGGCTTTTTAGCAGTTTGGTGCTGTTGTCCATGGAGGCTGCACGACGTCGAGGTGCTTTTCCTGTCTTCCCCCCCTCAGGATTGAGCATCCACCAGGAGCTCTTACCTGTAGATTCATTGTGTACTCTCAGGAACTTGTTGTGGAGTGACAAATTATGACGAATTGAGTTCTGAATGGAAACAAAAGAGAGGGTTAAGCTGAAGTATCTTATTATCTACACACTAACCTGCTGTACATTGTATTTTGAAAAAAATGCTCTCTAAAAAGCACACCAACAATGATCAATGTGTATCTTTATATATAAACAAACAACTTAATGGCTTAATTCATTCAGTAAAAAGAGAAGTTTATGTACTTGAAGGTTTATGGACACATATTCAAAGTGTATTTTCATAAACGACATAGTCTTATAGAGAATCAGTACAGTAAATGTAAAAGGCACTTAAGCTTATGCTCCTCTCATTAGAGCTTATTTCATCGGAGGAAAATAACACAGTGTGCGCACCAGGGGTGTAGTGAAGCTACGCATGCTATGCAGCTTGTGAATTGTGAATGAAATTGCACTTTTTAAAACCAGAAGATGCAGTTTTGCTCACAGATGCATATCTCATTCTCAATGAGACTCTTTAATCACAGGAGACTAAAGTTTATTTTTTCTTAAATTTTTATACAATAACAATCGGAAATAAAAACGGAACATTTTCACTCAGTTAATTATACGACGAAGCTACAAAAAGCATTTTGTTTACAATATTCTACCTCTGTTTGCAGAAATGTATATTAATTCTTTAAATATTAGTATTTTGAACAATATTTTGAGTATTTTATCAAATCTGAACACTTAAACAAGAAATTGTGCATTGTTATGCCTTCACACTTCAGAAATAAAAAGGAATGTATGCTGCTCGCAAAAATCAGGGGATACTTCAAAATGAAATGTGCCATAATTAAATATCCCCTAATGTTTATAATCAGTGTATATTATCGAATGCAAAACCATCACTAGTGAGGAAATCAAATTGTCAACTCGGTATAATGAACAGTAATGAAACAGTAGTTTGTGCTTAAGTGTGGAACATCAGCTCAGAGAGAATTAGGCAACACAGTGATGTGGAGCCTGGGTCCTTTCTGTGTGGAGTCTGCATGTCCTCCCTATGCCTGCGTGGGTTTACTCCGGTTCCTCCCACAGTCCAAAGACATGCATGTTAATTGAGATCTTTGAAGTGGCCCTTAGTGTGTGTGTGCCCTATGATGGATTGGCACCCCATCTAGGATGGTTCCTGCCCTTGTGCTCAGAGTTGCCAGGTGGACACACGACACGTGTAGACTAAGCACAAGATAATGGATGGATGGATTTTTTCTTTTCTCTCCAAGCCGATGTTGTGGTACATAAGCATCACTCATCAACAGAAACCAGCCCAGAGTGCAGTAACTAACTCCATAATTCAGTTATCTTAACTCCATATCTAGTTAACTTAACTATATTCACCAAGCTTTTCCTTTCCACTGTAGCTTTAGGTTTGACAAATTTGGAATTGGCCTTTTAATATAATATAATATTGTAAAGCTGCTTTGAGACAATGCACCATTGTAAAAAGTGCTATATAAATAAATTGACTTTAGGTCTGATCACTATAGACTCAGTCATTCCTCCATTAACAGAAAGTGAGGTGAAGCAAATGTGAGTTGTGTTTATACATCCAGGTGTTGCATCCATATTGTAACGAATATGATAAAACCATACTCAGGGGCATTTTAAACTGTGAGCAGAATCAATATGAGGTTAACTGTGGGGCTGGGTCAGGGGTGTAAAACCAGAGGTGGCAGATGTGACTATTAACAAGACCTAAAACAAACAGTCATTATTTAATTATAAATAATAATAAATATGAAAATAAAATAAGACTTTGGAAGTAATAAAAATATAGTTTGTTTCCTTTACTTTCCAGCACTGTTCAACATACACAGATTTTGTTTATGCAGTTCCAGATTAACAGAGAAAGTGTCAGCCTTCTCCAGAGACATTAGCTGATCTGTAAACTCAGCTCATGTGAAAAACAATCATTTTAATTTCATAATTTTATATATTTGTAACTTTTCTAAAACTTGAAAAACTTACCAGAAAAAAAGAGTAGAACACTACCATGTTTTTCAAGACTCCAATTCTCTTTTCTTCTCATTCATACTAGTTTTCATACTAGTCATTTAGACAGAGTTAGCCTAAGTTTTTTATTTCGTATTATAATTCCTAAGACCTTGTTCGTTAATATGTCATAAACAATACAATACATAAATCATATTTATTTAAATTATAGTTTTTATAAAGACACCCATATAAATTCGTTATTTTTTTAAATAACATATAAAGCACAGTGGAATGGAATCTCCACAGTACACCAGTGGCAGCAGAATTAGTTGTTCCGAACACCTAAGGGACCTTCAATATGACACGTTCAAATTAATTTAAATCAAATCAATTTTCGGCTCCGTTTTTCCTCATAAAGTTCATAAGGCTTGACTGGCTTGTAAAGAGATCTGACCTTGACTCCATCGGACGCCTTAGAGATTAATTGAACTGCCCACAATATACTTGTTGCCTAACATTAGTGGCCTAACTTAGTTATTTCTCAAAATCTACTGGAAAGCATTTTGATAAAATCACATACTTGAGTACATTCTAAAATCCATTTTTTGTGTGCATAAAATCTTCGGCTATATAGTGTGTAATGATAGTCCCTCTTCCAGCAAAACTTAGTTAAATATTATTTATATCAAATACCATTAAGAACTGAAGCCTTTTTATACGTTACGCGTTCAATTCAATCATGTACTGATATAGATACCTTCCATCCAGCAGAACTGTTGCTGTCTCCTTTATCCTTAAAATATGGAACGGTTTTGACCATCCAGTCGTAGATCTGAGCCAGCGTGAGTCGCTTCTCTGGGGAGTTCTCTATAGCCTGGCTTATCAGATCAGCGTAGGACTGGTTCCCCCAAGCGTTGCGTCGGGAAGAACCTTTACGAGGGGTGGCTCCGCCCACTCCGGGTATCACTCCTCCTTCCGAAGTGACAACTTTCTCAGGCTCGGATATGACTGGCTGGGGCTCGTGTTTATCTTCTTCAGTGGGCGGGGTTCCCGCGGCGGACTCGGCGCCGTCTGTCCCCTCCGCTTTGACAGCTGAGATGTCGGGACGCGGCAGCGGCCATGTGCACGACCTCGGTCTGGTCTGCGGCTCGAAATCTGGGTCAATCGGAGGTGCTTTCTCCGGCTCCATTGTGCAGAGTGACTCCTCCAGTTTCAAGAGCGTAAAGACCTTTAAAGACCTGCCTATCTGCTCCGACTTTAACTAAAATAGTACAATGTCTGTCAAGTAAATAGAGGAGTTTAGTTTTCACTCAATACAACGTTAAGAATCCCGTTTGACTTTTAAGTTATGCGCCGTACTTGCTCTTTGGACCGATTTAATAATGGCGAAAGTCGATAAATTCATTAGACTTTTTGTTTTGGTTAAAGGTGCCAAGCAGCAGTGAGAGAGCGGGGGATTGAGCAGAATAATCTGCGCGCACCAATATAGCGCCGCTTAATCCTCAGATTGGAGATTAAAGGGAGCAAATAATCGCCTTAATAGTAACGATGATAAACCTTCCGATTGACAAGGAACGAACGAGTCTCTTTGTTTACGCAGAACAAAGGAAATTCCCCTAGGAAACCCTACTACTAAACTGGAATAGGTTAAAACAACTTTTCTAAATTAGAATAAAAAGACAGCACGACAGTACAAATCTGAGAATTAGTTTAAATGTAATAACGTAACAACTGGGCTAAATAACTGTCACTTTGCATTGACTTAACTTTAAATACAACTTTCAATAATATATTCAATGAGCATAATAACAAACAGAAATAGCTCGTGTTGCCGTAGTACAGGCTACAGTTGATTGTATATATTTTTCTTGTTAATGAGTACTAGGTCTATTTAAGCGCAATATAACGGTGTCTGTCAAAATCAAGCGGCGATCTGTCATCTCATATTATCTGCTCCTACGTTTAACTTAAATGTCAATTTAAACAGGGCACTAAGAATAAGAACAAAGATGACTGTGCAGTTGTGTTTATAGCGATTCTTAACGCAGACAACGCATATAAAACGCATATAAACAATGACGCGTGGCCGTTTAAATGCGCGCTGGTACCGATCTCCGCGGGTATTTAACAGCGGTGAACTTTCCACGAAGCTGAAGTCGAAGTACGCCGACGACTATTGCTGATAGCTGAGAGCACTAAGTAAAGTAAAGCGATCCGTGTTATTACAGTTCAAGTTTGTCCGCTCCTCCATGCTGTGTGCTGGCGCGTGTAGCATCTGCCATGTTTCCACACGCACACACACACATATATATACACACA
>JAUZST010011602.1:0-36769 GCA_034779995.1 Parotocinclus haroldoi
TATTATTATTAATATTTCATATTTTTTGTTATAGACACACACACACACACACACACACACACACACACACACACACACACACACACACACACACACACACACTTCCACTATATCCTGGAGGGGACTTTCCGCTAACATAATGGTTACTGTAGCTACATAATGATACACTTACGCGTACACATAACCACATAGCTAACCATAACCTCGATCTTTTAACTATTTTGGCTTTTCAAAATAAATTTAATAATAATAATAATAATAATAATAATAATAATAATAATAATAATAATAATAATAATAATAAACAGTATTCCCAGTGGGGACCAGAAAACTGTCCCCACAAGGTAAATAATGCCATTTCTTTCCAGTCTTCTAGGAAACATTTGGTCCCCACAGTGTAATGTAAACATGGCACCCCCATACACAAAGAGATAGATAGAGAGAGAGAGAGAGAGAGAGAGAGAGAGAGAGATAATAATAGCAAACACAACAACAATGACAAAACAACAATGACAATAACATGCATGCAATTTATTTGAATGCTGTGGTTTTCGTTTTCTTTCTTTTAACATGTATTTTTATATTACAATATTTTAGTATTGGACAAAACTGTGGTGTAGTGTAGCACTGTCACCTCACAGCACCTGACAACCAGGTTTGAATCCCAGTTCAGCCGTTTGGAGTTTGCATGTTCTCATCCTGTGAGGGTTTCCTCTGGATTCCCATCCCATTTCCATTTCCTAGCAGATTTCTCCAGGAAATACTAAAAAGGTGAAACTATGCACATGTGTTTGCGCTCTAATAAGTTAGTTCATTACCCCCGAGAAACCAGATTCAAATTACGTTATTGCCTTCCAGTCTAGTTGATCACCACATGCAGACACAATTAGCTTACAAAGTATGACTTCAAATAGTGTTGGATGATTTTTACTATTTCTTCCATTCATTTGAATTAATCTTTTACCAAGATGTTCAAGATATTATGATTTTTAAGACTGTTATATGGTATGTATGGCTTAACATTTGTTTGGACTTAAACAATTAAGAAATAAAATAATAATATATTATTAATCCAGTACATGCCAAATGAATTCTGAAATGTTGGTGCTTTATTAAAAAAAAATCCCACATTTCACTCAAATTCAATTGTTCTATTTTGGGAATTTTTGTCTTCCCAATTGTTAAACAAAGTCAAAAAAACTAATTTCTCACAATTTTCTGAACAAGTTTTGCTGTGCTTGCACAATTTCGGAACCCTTTGAAAATACATTATATTGAAAGAATACAATTGTTTGCACTATTTGTCGAGGCTGTTTGTTTCTACTTTTACCTTCCCCAGAAGAACACAATTCCAAGAGCTAAGGGTGTAACATCTACCTGGCCACAATTCAACCTATATAAAGTTAACTCATTAAGCAACCAAATACCTCTCTCATATAGGCTTATATTAATGATCATGTATCTTCAGGAAAGAACTGAACACCAGTGGTGTGTAGGGCAGGTTTGCAAGGAGAAAGCATTGCACTCCAATAAGAACTTTGAGCATGGATGGATACCCATGCCCATGGATAACATGGATGAGAAAATAGGCTGTTGGAAAAACATGGATATGACCAATCAAAAAAATTGTTTTAATTGGAAATTGCTGTCTATAGAGAGGAAAACACTGCATTCCCTTCCAGTAGTATCATAGTGTTTTCCTGTTTTGCTTCGTCTGGGCCAGGGCAGCTTCCCATCACTGATGGAACTGATGGTCACTAATGAATCCTGAACTCTACAAATTCTAAAAGAAAATGTTAGGGCATCAGCTAACTTTACAACAACTGCATCTAAAAAGAAAGTAGGTCATGGAGCAAAACAACAACACAAAGTCTATATGTATTTTTACTCAGAGAATGGTGAATGAATAATAAAGGTAATAGTACTGACTTTTATATACAAGAAATGTTGTGGAAGGACCTGAAGCAATCAGTACACGTGAGGAAACCCACCAACATCCCACAGGTGAAAGAAAGCGTTGCTAAAATTCATCCAAATTAATGTGCAGGACTGTTCTACAGTTACCGGAAACTTTTAGCTGCAAAGGGTCACAACAGATACAGAAATAGATTGGTAGAGATATATAAAACTTTATTAATTCCAAGGAAAAATAAATATCTATCCTATCTGTGTTTCGAGAATAGACTGTAGATTTCCTGTAACTATGACCCGATAAACTAAAGTTACTAAAGATGAATGACTAACAATAAAGAAATGCTCTTCTACATATGAGGTTCTGTGGATATAAACTGTAAAGTAGTCGTGACATAGTGACATGATGCCGGACCGGTACAGCAAATAAACCGTAACCTCATGGCTGACATTACCCTTTATGCATTTTGTACTTTGTGCCAATTTTGTCTGGAACATCTGTCAGTGTTTTTTGTAGTGTTGGATACAATGGGCATCTGTCTTCTCCCATCTGTCACAATTTCACTACACAGTTCTGAGCTCCTTAATCTGGAGCACCCAGTCCCATCAGCTCTTACATAATCATGCATGCACAAGAAATCACGACTTGGTCTGGACAAACTCATTGCTGATAACACGTGTGACTTTTGCTAAGTGACGAGCTTGCTGGCAGGTGTGTTGTGTTCTTTGTGCATCATTCAGCCTTCGTGAAGGGACCGAAGCTTAGCAGCCATGTCTCATTAATGCACGTGAATCACTGCAAATTGTAACGAGAGGAAATGCTGGAACAGACAAGCCCTCTAATCTGTCATTTATAAACAGCAGAGGACGCCCGAGGAGATGTCGAAGTAGGTTAACCTCATTTTTTGCACAGAAGGGAGACAGGAAGTAAAATATTTGTTAGATGCATGTAAGCTTCATGTTTTCAAGTTGTCATTTGCACTATTGACTGCTCTGCTGGAATTAATTAATGATAGGCCGGTATGGTAATTATGATCAAAAGCATTATAGTATAATTAAACTAAACATTATACTTGTTTTTTTTGCCCTAAACATGGTTTATGTGCTAGTATGCAGGCAGATTATTGCTCAGTGGTGAATCTCATTCATTCACTTTCCATACTCACTTAATCCACTTCCTGGTTGTGGGAGGAACATGACGGTAACCGACCCTAGACAGGGCTCCAGTTCATAGTAGGACATGTGCCCACACTCACTCCCTCACTCACTTAAAGACATGTTGCAGTCTGTGTGAGGAAGCAGGACTACCCGGAGGAAACCTACACAGATATAAAGAAACCACAATGGGTCAGGACTGTGAGTTTTCAGCACTATCTATTGCAAGACCAGGCCAGCTTCTGCCAATAATATACATGTAACTTTTAAATTAAGTCTTTACTTAAGACTTACTTACTTTACTTTTAGCTCTGGACATTGCAGTCATTCTGATGGGATCCTCTTCGTATTCATTTTGAAAGATCCCTAATTTTTGTGAGCACTGTACTGGGGTTTAGGTCAGGTGACTGAAGGAAAGACTACAGCATTTAGATTCACTTGAATTATTAGACTTATACAACCCCAAATTCAATGAAGTTGGGATGTTGTGTAAAACAGAAATGAAAACCAAATACAATGATTTGCAAATCTTTTGCAACTAATATTCAATTAAATACACTACAATGACAAGGCATTTGATGTTCAAACGGATACACTTCTTAAAAATATTCACTGCTGCATGATAAACTTTCCTTTCCCTAGTTTGGATGCATATCCCTGTAAATTGGACAACAAAATGTTTTGGTATACTTTAGGAATTTATTTTGTTGCTACCAGCATTTAGTTACTTCATCAATACGTATTAATGAGCCTGTTCAGAAGTGGGCAGCACGGGGATTCGATGGGTAGCAACGCTGTCTTACAGCAAGAAGGTCCTGGGTTCAGTCCCAGGGCGGTGCAGCCTGGGTCCTTCCTGTATGGAGTCTGCATGTCCTCCCCTTGTCTGTGTGGGTTTACTCCTGGTATTCCGGTTTCCTCCCACAGACCAAAGACATGCATGTTGGCTCGTTTGCTTACTCTAAAATGGCATTGATTCTGCCTGCCTAGCCAGCGGGGTGGCATTAAATAATGACTTAAACACCACTCTAGTGGTGTGACCAGTGGCGCCAGCAAGGCCTCTGACAGACTGGTCGGTCAATGTGATCAAGGTTTCAGAAGCAGCCATGCATAATCAAGCCATAACATTACCTCCGCCATGCTTCACAGATGAACTTGTATGCTTCGCATCATAAGCAGTTCCCTACTTTCTTCAAACTTTGGCCTTTCCATCACTTTAGTGATTATTCTTGGTCTAATCAATAAGATTTTGTTATAAGATTGTGCTGTAGAACATTTGCTGCTAATCTATGTACTTATTTTCAAATGTTAACTTAGCCTTTAGATTTTTAATGCTGATGAGTGGTTTGCATTTTGTGGTATGGCCTCTATATTTCTGCTCATTGAGTTTTCTTCTAACAGTGGATTGTAACCTTCACCAATGCACTGCGGAGGTTGTTGGTGGTGTCATTTACTGATGTACTGGGGGTTTTCTTAACAGCTCTCACAATATTTCTGTCATCAAATAGATTTTTTTGGCCGACCTGTTTGATGTCTGCTGCTCAGTACACCAGTAGTTTCTTTCTTTTTCAGGACTCATTTTTGTCCAATGGCCTTCTCTTAAAATGACTTGCTTTTCCGCCATAGACAGCTCTCTGGACATCGAGTTGATTTATTCTTTTTAACAAGAGGTTCAAACAAAGGGTGGTATATTTTTAGTAGTTTAATACATCTAGACGTAAATATCAAAAGCTGAAATTCTCGACTGTTTCATAATCATCTTTTGATTTAAAACCCAAATGTCTTCATTGCACAACAATAAAAAAGGAATTTGCCTTGTCAATATTATTGAAGGGGACTGTAGATATAAACATGGGTTATAGGAATGATGTACGAAACAGTGATCCAATACAACTAAGATAGAGCATCGCCAGTCTATGTGTGTTTGTGTTTGTGTGTGTGTGTGTGTGTGTGTGTGTAGACCTGCTGCTGTTCTACTTAATACAGCTTGGTTGGTGAAGCATTGACCTCATATAGCTCCCTTGCCAGTTGGATAAAAATGATATTGGAAAATGACACCAGGTTTACATCTCAATGGAAAATGGACATAGGAAACAGTGAGTTGCAATAAAGGAAATATACTGTGAACACATATAAATTCCCTGCTAAAGCCCAGGTTAGCCAAAAGGCAAAAAGCAGTGACCTATTTAAAAGGTTAAAGTTCCATAGCCGCTCTGGATTAGAGGGAAACTACAACTGGGGGATTTCTATATATAGCTCTTTCTTATCTATCTAGTCCAGTTTCATCTGGATAAGAGCTGTGCGAATCTCATTCAGATGAAAGCAGCATCCTCTGACCAGCGGCAACCTGAAATATAACAAACACAATAATCGACTCTTGGTTGCATGATTTTATGTATCCAATATGATCACATTAGCACCAAGTACATTGCTTGCTTTCCGATTTTTAGATCACATGTCTGGAACAAACCATAGTTAAGCTGGCAAACAAAGGCACAGCAAAAGTGCATTTCTTCAAGCACTCTGCACCGTAATTAGCACAAATGCAGAAGCAGAAACAAACAGATGTGAAAATATAATTACGAGGCATTGCAGTTATTCCGATGACCTGAGACAGCCAGGGTTTGTTCTCTGTCACCATTAATTGGTAGGATCATTTCTGTCTACTTTAGCCTGAATGGAGGTATTATCAGCTTGCACAACACCCGCAGCTATTGTTTACATGTGAGTGCACAGTACGCTTTTACTGAAGTTTTTATTCAGGTCTGTAATTTCAATTAACAATAAAATATAACAGATTTGTGCCATTTCTGCTTAATTTCAATATGACTCAAAAAGACATTTGGCTTTAAATGGCCATCCTGA
This sequence comes from Parotocinclus haroldoi, assembly GCA_034779995.1. Classification (NCBI taxonomy): domain Eukaryota; kingdom Metazoa; phylum Chordata; class Actinopteri; order Siluriformes; family Loricariidae; genus Parotocinclus; species Parotocinclus haroldoi. The sequence goes on from JAUZST010011602.1 coordinate 5,929, forward strand.
TGAAACCATGGTGGATATACTGAACAGAGCGCTTACCATTAGCCTCTACACAAATTAACTGTTGTAACTTTATGATTTACTTCCAAGGAACAAAATCCAACCCATTCAAATGAATCACAAATACGAAGTATATTTTAAATGTGCCTTGTATCTAACACTTGTCTGAACAGGTTATGCTTCTCAATTGACCTGCACTGTATATATTCGGTATTGTAGCCTATAGAAGCTTTTTCTGATTTTCTTTCATTTTTTAAATACAGCATACAAATGTCCTGTGTTTTCTGGGTATTCTAATAAATAGACTGAGAAATATTTCCATAGATACCATAGATCTTATACCATTGACCATACTATATGGACATTAGTCCAGAGCCTGGACATGATGACATTTGACATTTAACTATTTGTGTGAATTTCTTTAAGAATTGTAAGAACGAGAACACTTAAGATGATCTACATTTGTGACGGTAACAACCAGCGAAACAGTAGCACCCTAGAAGTTTTTACATTTTTTTTACAATTATAATTCCAGAAAATGTATATAAAATGTATATGGCAAATTCGTTTACATCTGAAATTCAGCCACGCAACACGAGATGTTAAAGGAGAGGTGCTCCAGGAGAGGCAGGGAAATGCAGACAGATAACCAAAAAAAAGTGAGTAAGGGTTGAATTGTACTGATTGGTAATAGGAGCGCTTTATTCACATCGTTTAGGCATTGTCAAGTAATCAGTTTATTTTATTTTCTATTATGTTTTCGAGTTTTGTAGCTGTTTTCATTATCTTCTCGTGGCTGACTGTTCTGAGATAATGGATGTTTGCACAACACATAATTGACTATTAAACTGGTTGTTGTTTTCAGAAAGTTAAATGTATACTGTGTATTGTAAAAGGTCCTGGGTTCAATTCCAGGTTGAACAGTCGGGGTTCTTTCTGTGGGGAGTGGGGTGCATGTCCTTCCCGTGTCTACGTCGGTTTACTCCGGGTCCTCCGATTCCTCTCACAGTCCAAAGACATGCCTTAAGATAACTGATCATGGTAGCGTACGCTACAGTAGCGTATGACTGGGCGAGTGTGTGTACGAGTGTGTGTGCCCTACGATGGATTGGCATCCTGTCTAGGGTTGTTCCTTCTTTGTATCGTGTGCTTTCACCTAAGCACCAGCACTAACACAACCCTGTCCAGGATTTAGCAGATAAAAAAAGTGAATGACGGAATGTACATTATATGTATTTAAGTATAAAGTAATGCTTCTCTCTGTGGCTGCCATGAAAATGAGCTCATTTGTATTTCTTCTTCTCTTATTTCTTGCTGAGCAATGAGAAAAGGAACTCTTCTTAACATCTGGATCAATTCAATAATGCAGTGACTCTTCTAAAGCCTCAGTGCATATGGGAATGTCTCTGATTGACTCGCTTGTACTGAACTGCAGCAAGCAGCAGCCATCAAAAGCTTTCTTTTCACTGCGAGGCAACATCTGTTTCTAAAGTTACAGAGATGTGCATCCGACTAAAATTATCAGAGCACCACTGAGTTAGGTAATTCTGTCTGTACATTTCTCAGAAGCATATGGTGCCAAACACTGATATGTCAGATTCAAACAAAAATAAAACCCTCGCATCTCATATAGAAGTGCAGCTTATCCCAAGTTGTTATGTCTTAAATACCTTTCATCAGCATTTGAAACTACTGGTCCTGGTGCTTTAACATCACAATGATTTGTGGCTGCAATAAAGTATACAGAGACCATACATTTTGTTCCCTGCTAACGATGTCCCAATGCTCAACTGTATCCTGGAAAAGTCTCTAATGGCTCACTCTTCATTCGGAGTGCTAACTAAACTGCTCACAAAACGTATGGGATATTTCATAACGGGATATTTTATTTTGAAATATCCCCTGATTTTCGTGAGCAGTATAGATTGGGAATAACATGATGGCACTGTCGAGTCATTTCAGTGCACTATATGGCCGGCAGACTAGCATTTGAAATTTGGCCACAGAGAGAATTGTGACTCTAATGAACATCTATTTCTAGTTCTTACAAAAACTAAGTTCTTAGTTCTAAGTTCTCAAGTTTTGTGGTTTTCCTTTATATGAAGGCTTGCATTTATTTGAAGTGATTACATCAACGGTGCTATTTAGATTTGACCTCTTTAATATTTAACTTCGATATAAGAAAAAATCTAATTACAGAAATAATGGCTTCGCAGTGTGAATGTACCCTTATTGTACCTGGATGTGTTTTTGCTCTGCAGCTCATCTGTAGGTGTGCATGCATGCACGTAATTTTGACACGTGTTTGCATGTACTGTTTGTGTGTGAGTGTTTGATGAGGAGCTCAGGGAGAATACAGCGTTTACATCTTATGTGCTGACGCTGAGCTCTGGAACACTTCAGGACTCGTTGCCAGCGGCAGAGAGAAACTGTAACCATAACAACAGGTAACCACTAACAACGGGCATTCATGGCGGTAAGCGCTCTGGCAAGCACCCCTAATTGCAGTGGAAGAATTCAGTGGCTGGAATTAGCAGCCCAGGTCTGATGATATCTCCAGTGCTGTGTTTCACCAGGAGACGAAACAATGCCAGCTTTTCTATACACCCTGAAACCCAAGCAGCCATATCACAGCGAAGCCTTTATGGAACGAGCCTGGAGGAACAGAGCAAGGTGGAACAACAGAAGCCCTACAACATAGATGGATTTCATTTGTCTAAGAGAAAAAAATTGGTTAATATTGAAACATGCATAGTTATTCATATTTGAAATCTTGATATATATATATACCTTGCAAAATCAATTAAAATCCTGCTATTGTGGACACATGTAAGCATCAATAATGAGAGAATTTGGTTTCTCTTGACCTGAGTGAGGCCATTCAAAGGTATTGTCCAAGCTATTATGGGTCCTTGGCTTCACACAAGCTAGCACATGGGTCAACCTCTTCATGCTAAAAAGTAGAACACTGTATAACATTGAAGGTACAAGTATGTAAATATGCAAGCCTAAACTTAACATTAAAGATACTTTATAGATAAGTCCTAACACTGATCTAATTCTTAATCATTAGCAAAGCAGTATTCAGGCACACTATTGATGCAAGTGTTTTTTGTTATTTCACTGGTTGATTACAGGTGTGCACCAATTAACGTCTGCATTACTTTCTGTGAAACAGGGTGTTGACCGAAATGGACACGGAATGGACATAAGTCACATAGTACTTTAGAAATTTTGCACATAGTGTTTTATTTCAAGCAATAATATTAATTCAATCACTGTATCAAAACATTTTGTATGGTACTGTACCATACAATAGAGGAATCATTTACTTTGTATATTTTGTATTAAACTTTTTTAGTAAACATTTTTATAAACCTTTTTTAAACTGTGAATCTCTTTTCTGACCACGTTATACAATGTTCTAATTTACAATTTTTTTACTTTCCGATGGTAATTTGATAAAACACAGACATATAAATAAAGCGAAAACTGTAAAATATGATAATCTCATGCACTCTCCTGTGCTAAACGAGGAAATCAGAAGTGTGTGATGTAGGAGGTGACATGGTGGGGGTGATGAGTGCCAGGAAATGGAGTGAGATGAAGCCATGGTCATGAAAATAACCATATTGCTTTTGTTTATCATTTTTCAATACATTATTTGACAAATTACATGAGATATTTAACACTTTATTATAAATTAATATTTTTGCTCAAGATTTTGCCCAACTGTAGTTTCATATAAGTGTTTTAAACATGTTAAAGGTAACTTTTTTATTTGATTTATAATGCTCTTTGAGTTTCTTTACAGTGGAACCTCGGTTATTGTTTGCCCTAGTTATTGTGCAGTTTGATTGTTGACTTTTTTCTGCTAAATATTGTGACAGTTATCGTTCTTACGCCTGGTTTTCGGCGGCATGCCCACTTGATGTCACCCACGTGTTCATGACTCACCCACTAGAATGGCCAGTAATATGTGTACTGCCTCTTTAAGAGACCCAAACTGAGTTCATTGGTGCACTGTGTAGTTGTTATTGTTTTCTGTATGTAAAATTATAGTTATTGTCTATTGTCTATAAACATATATATATTTATGTATGTTAGTTCATATTTTGAATGTACATTCTTTTTAATGGGAAATAAGGCTCCAGCTAACCATTCATTTCACTTATCATAAGTCACTGTTGAATGGATTAATGATGTAAAACGTGGCCCCACTGTATTTGTTTTGCTGTTTTGCTAGTACCAAACAGTACCAGTAATTAAAATTAGTATCTAAAGAAATTTAAAAAAAAATACATTGAGATGTACGAATGTTTAGTATGTATCTGGTTTGGATACAGGCCGTCTGTGATTTTTTAAAATGGTTTTATGCACTAGCAATGTTGCCAAAAAGTGATATAAAAATGCCATCGTGGATGGATGTATAGGCTGTTAAAAATGTAATCTAAACTGGATCTGTATTACTGTGAACAAGGCCTAAAATTGTTTATAATAAGGCCAGTTGCTATGCAAAACAGTATTTAAGAATGATACAGCTTTCAGATACAGTTTTAATCTTTGTATTTCCAGAGTATGCAGCAGCTATGAGCTGTGTAGGTTGAAGGGAGGATTAGACCTGTCAGACATTTAGTCAAATGACATTTGAATCATCATCCTACAAAACTAAAACTGTCTTTGGATTTTCCTATATTTAGAAATGACTGAAATGTCATCGTTGTCCTTAAGCACTTCAGGAAGCATCGTCTCCTGCTTTTAAATGTGATAAATTGTATAGCCTAAAGTTTGTAGAGACCCACATCTAAATATAAAACCATGGATATTTGTGTGGACATTGCTTCAACAAACATCACTCTTCTGAGGAGGCGTTGCACATTTTAATTGTAATAAAATATAACAGTGTGGATGAGCACTGAGGCTGGACAATAAGGGCTAGCTCACTGCTGGCATTCGTGTTGATCTCAGTAGTGTATGCTGGAGTTAAGGTTGGGTTTCTGTGCAAGCCATGGTAAACCATGTTTTTATGCACTTTGTTTGACTATCTGTTATGGACAGAAATGTGATGAGTTGACTTTTGGGAAATGTTAGAAACCTGTGAAGGAGTCAAACTGAGAGTCGTGGTGGTGTTTAGTACAAAGGATTGTACTCCCAGGGTTGAGTCCTGGCCTCTGTGGGTTTTGCACATTGTCTAGGTACTCTTGGTTCCTCACACATTTCAAGGACATGAATTAGGTCAACTTGTCCCTGTGTGTCTGTGTGTGTGTGTGTGTATTTGTGTGTTTGTATGTGTGTGTTTGTATGTGTGTGTTCCCTGCAATGGACTGGTGCCCTGTAGGGGTTGCATGGGTAGTAATTAAAAAAAAAGAAAACATTATATAATTATCATTAAAACATTAATTGACTAACAGACTAGTAATTGTTTTCCATAACTAAAGCAAAAAGGCACTCTGGAGGTCCTTATTCTAATGTATTTTTATTAGCAAAGTTCAGTGCTGATAGACAACGGTAAAGAATGTGTCAAATTGCATTTAAAATAACAGATTTACAAAGTCTATAATTTATAATTCCAGCTTCAGTGCTTACTTATGTTACACTTTAAAGACGACAATTAATAAAATAATATAGCAGTGCAGTGCTAAATGATGTAGATCCTGCTGGAACAAGGTTTAGTGTAACTCCAGCACATTTTTATATATAACATCAAATGAAAATGCACAATATTAATAAACACATTTAATTAAATGTACTTATCTGTGTTGTAATCTCCTGTCCATAAAAAAACTTTTAGATTATCAGAGATTACTGTAGAATTTGACTCATCTTTTCAGACGATCAGAGTTTGTTTGCAACAGTGTTTTTGTGCCAATTTAGAACCATGCATGTCTTTGGACTGTGAAAGGAAACCGGAATACACTGAGTAAACCCACACAGACACGGGGAGGACATGCAGACTCCACACAGAAAGGAACCAGGCTGCTCTACCCTGGTATTGAAGCCAGGACCTTCTTGCTGTGAGGCAGCGCTGCTACCCACCGAGCCACCGTGCTGTCCAGAAGTTAGCAGAGACTACAAAAAGAAAATCGAAAAAAAGAGGAAAATTCACAGGTCTGTAAAACAGAAAAGGATCAAAAAGAGAGTAAAATCAGGCATATTCATCAAAAGAAAACTGAGGTTTTGGTATTGATTACAAATAAGAAATAAGTACATATTAAGTGGGAAACAGAGCTGAAAGAAGAGGAGAGAAAACAAGGGCTTAGAAAAAAGAAAATACTAAATTGGAAAAAGAGGTAAAAAGAGATACAGCGGATCAAATCCTTAGTCACAGGTGCACAAACACATAGACCCCTCATATCCCTCATATAAGCACTGACTTCTGGTTATTTTATATTTGCTAAATAATTACAATGGAAGTTTTCCTTCCCTGGGGATCCTATAAAGACTCGTTTCACCTCTAGCACTCCCAGTAGGCAAAGCCAGTGTCACTGTGAGCCTGGCTCCAAATCGTCCACCTCCTCTGTGACAGGAAAACCCTACAGGCTAAAGGAGGGGCTTTCTGGATTAGGATGGATTTTAATGTTGGCAGATGTTGGTGCCCCAGATCATTTGTTTTATTGTCCTATATACAGAGCCCCAGGCAGCTTCAGTAAACAAGGTATATATTTTTATCAATGATTGCAGAGTGTGTTAACATGTCATGTTGCTAAGCTCACCTTTAAACAACACAGATACCAATTCGACAACGGAATAAACAGAAACACCCAACTACAAGCACGGCAAGAAAAACAAATTGGGGTTTGAATTGCATCAAGAAGTAAAACACAGTGACTCAGAGACGGACATTGACTTAAAGAAGGACACACTGAGATTGCAAAGTAGCAAAGAGAGAGACATATAGACTGAGACGGAGAGCAGAGCAGGACAGATCCTAATCGAGCTCTGTCCAAATCCCTAGATGTATCCTGATGCATCTGACAAGGTATTAAGCAGGACTATAGTAGGGAAAAAAGCACAGCTATAGCATTAGGATTCCTCTGCTCTGCTTTCAGAGCGTCACCCTTCTGTTTTCTCAAGATAACACTGGCAAATTAAATCCGCCTGTCTTCATCCAATCCTCTGAGATTTACAGCGACACCCTCGCTGTGCAGATGTGATGGAGTGAATAAGAACATTTGATTACAGGTGCATGATGGGTACTGTAGTGGAAAAGTAGAAATGCTTGTTTTATGCTTTGGAATTAATAGTACAGAATTCATTTTGATGAATTCCCTTTTGGGTTTTGCAATCATTATTTTGAAAAATGACATGAAATGCTCATTGCTTTTTATAACTGCCTACATGATTGTTTTACTGTGGAGGGTAACAGATGATTTGCCCCTCGAGACTAAGGATATGATGATTAGCTAGGAATTGTACACTTAGTTCAAAGCTCTTGAGAGGAGATCATGGGGATTTCGGGAACGGGTTTAAAAAGAAACTCAGTATTCATAAAAGAATATTGGGTTAAATATGATGTGACACAAAGGCCAAATCCAACATATTCATATTCATGAAGTAGATGAAAGAACAAACAAATTATATGATACAAAAGCTTGTTCACCTTCATAATTCCAGCAATATCTTATAAAAAACCCATTTGCTTTTAACCCACAATCACACTGGACTTTCATAAGCTAAATTTCACAAGATCACATTCATTTTAATGGATTTTGCCATGATTTTGTACCACAGACATTCAGGACTACTTTTGGGGTACTCTGACACACAAACTCTCATCACTGACCAGTAGTACCACTGCTTTGGTCTTTGGTCCCAGTGCCCTGAAGGGACAGGGCTTTGTAAAGCAGTGCAATAGAATAAATGCAAATTGTAGCCCCGAATAACATTTTATATCATTTAACATTTTACAACATACCGACTTCTCAAGATGATCATATGATGAACCCACAACCTTTGGGCATTTATATAATGCTCAATCAGTATTAAGGGGCCCAAAGTGAGACCAAAACATATGCACAAATATCGTTATACGACCATATCCAGACAGGATCCATGCTTTCATGTTGTTTACTTCAAATCCTGTCCTTACCATTTTAATGTCACGGCTGAAATAAAGACTCATCAGACCAGACAACATTTTTCAAATCTTCTGTTGTCTATGTTGGGTGAGCCCATGCACATTGTAGTCCCACTTGCCTGTTTTTAGCTGACAGAAGTGGCACCTGGTGTGGTCCATTGCTTATGCAGCCCATCTACTTCAAGGCTTGACATGTTGTGCATTTAGAGATGATCTTCTGCATACCTTGGTTGTAACAAGTGGTTATTAGAGTGACTTGCGGGTTTCAATCAGTTTGAACCAGTTTGACATATCTCCTCTGTCCTCTGCTGCTGATTGGATATTTAATCTTTTTTTGTCGGTCTCTGTAAACCCTGGAGGAACACAAATATTTTACCCATTTTACCAAGAGTGCCTATAATTCTGCTGCTAGCCTTATTTTTGGAAACCTCTTTAGGAATAATGAAGTATGAATGAGTAATATATTGAGAGGAAAAATAAAAAGCACTAGATAAGACAGAATATATATTTAAATTCTGGTTTATGCTGTCATATCAGAGAGCATTTGAGTTCACCATGGATGTGCTTTGCTTCAGAGAAATCACACGTCTCACTACTGGAGGTGTTTGATGTGTGAAGAACTACACTGTTTTGCCATGAGAACTAGTCCTTACTTGACGTGCCTGTGCTGATTAGAAGAACACTCTGGGTCATTCTGGGTTTTCTCTCTAGGCTCTAATGTCATGTTTCTTACATTCTAAAATGCTTTTTTTCTAAGTTCTTAGAATGTAGGTATAGCTATGTGATAAAACAAAACCGCACAGCTCAAGTTTGCCTTCAATTGACCCACTTGTGTCTCACTAGAAGCAAAAATAGACAAGAAAAGAGCTAAACACATTGTCCATGACCTTTTAGCTTGGTGCCTTGGTTAGAAATTAGTCATTCATTTTCAGTGCAGGACACACACACACACACACACACACACACACACACACACACAATCATTCATTCACACTCGGGTACTTTAAAGGTGTCACTCGACCTTGCATGTCTTTGGAACATGAGAGGAAACAGGAGTACCAGGAGGGAGTTTGTGAGGGAACCATGCCAACCATAAAAATGACTCTAGTTTAGAAAATTCAATGCCTTTTTACAGGGACATTGACATGCATTGACTTGTATACTCCAAAAATTATTTAGCACTTTATTGCAACAGTTTTTATTACATTACTTTATTGTACTTAACTGTTTCACGTGACTTACAGCTCAGATTTGCAGGGGCACTAAAGAATTTGATCTTGTTTTTTGTCTCACTCAGCAGAAGATGTATTTCCTGTTTGACCTTGGTTTCTCTAAAGATTTCCTACTTATGCATCTATTCAGCCTTTTTGTATCCTTGCTAGAAAACAATATTTTTGGTAATAGCCCTAAATACACCATATCATTTCAATTGAACAATAAGTGTCCTGAAATTAACAACAGTTAGAGTTAGAAATGATTAAATACATTCCAGTTATTGCTACCAGTGCATTACTTGTTTCAGTGTGGCTTAATATTTAGGGCGTTATGGACTGAGTGGTTGGGAGATCAAACCTTGCTAATTTTCAAACCTGGGCTTTCAAGCCTGTGCTTTGTCACCAACTGGTCTAGGTGCATTATCCAAAAAGAACATTTTGTTATACATCTGTGCACATGTACAGTGGAATCACAATAAAGGCTGTTTTTCATCATGTTTTGGTTTAATAGTGCCTCTGGTGGACATTTAGAGTCTGTTTTTGTATACGATACATGTCCCAGAGAATCTATTTCCATATTCATAAGATCTGGGCCAGGGCCTAGGCAGGAGCACAAGGTGCAAGGCAGGGACCATCCTTGATCAGTCCATTGCAGGACACACTATCACACTGGGAAAATTTATTTGGATTGTATCAGAAAACTGGAGTACCCAGTTAAAACATGCTCCTTGTATCTGTCTAGGTTGCCCCTGGGTACTACATTTTCCTCCCACATTCCAAAACATACATCAGGCTTGCTGGCATCTGTAAAGCGTGCCAATGTGAGTGAAGATGTGTGTGATCTGCAACAGAGTGGCACCCTGGTCCATGTTTGGTTGCTCTCTGTGTTGACAAATAGGCCTCGAGTCCCCACAAATTGGATTAAACAAATATAGATAATAAATGAATTCATCTAACATGTAAAACATACTGGAGCCATATTGCCTCATAATTGCATAATTCAGAAAATACATACATTTAAGTTTACTTTCCATTGCTGTGAACAAGATTTCACTTAACTATGAACAAACCACTATTTTCAGTACAATGTTATGTGTGTGGCTTTACTTATTAAAGGTTGGTGTGATGTTTCCATTTATACTGTTGCTAATTGCTAATGTAAACCGTCAGTGTCAAAAAAGATGTATTGCTAAGAACATATCGCCATCCTGGCCATGATTTATTAGTAGGAAAAATAAGTCTGACTTTGATATAGTTTAGGCCTGACTGTCACACAGTAATGATGTGAGCCTCCTTATTGCCTTATGGACCTGCTGTTCATACCATCCTGATGTCCTGTTACCATGGAGATGGATATGTAATTTCCCATGATGCTGCTTTTTATTCTTCAGCTCAGAAGCAGATCAGACTGTTCTGTGGCAGCTCTCATCTCTTGTGTTGTAGTGAAATGAATGACACACATCTTTCTCCTAACAGAGCTGGCAGTGGGCGTTTGGGTACACTGAGCCAAATCTGTGCAGTCAGACTTCAGGGCTGCCACAAGCTGGCACTGTTGAGTTTAGATATGGAGAGCAGCGGAAGACACAGGAGTTGCTAATTCTACTTATGCCAACTAGGCATCTATTTGACAAAAATGTGATCAGCAAAGCTTCAGAAAGCATATTTTGCCATATTTTCCACCCTTTACCTTTCACTGTGTGAAATACAACCCAGCTGGAAAGCACCATTGGGATTGGGTCTCTGCAGTTTTGGGCCAGGATATTCAATCACCCCTCACTCCTCTGTCGGAATTTAACAGCTAGAAATGTGTGTTAAATAATGTACATATCCATAGACTGTTGTGGCACAGCTACTTGTTGCCACTTTTACAACCTTGAGCAAGGCCCTTAACTTACACTTGCTTAAACTGTACATTGTAATTTGTAAATTCTATTGTCCCCTTTTGGGGGAAGCCAGCCAGGGATCATCCCCTGGGATAGCAACAGTGATCAATGCCACCCTTATGATGGATGGTCATGCCATCCAGGGTACACTTATGCTTGCATACTGTATTCTACAGGATAGGAACTGACATGTACAGACCAGGAAACCTGAGATTATATCATTTATTATTATTATTATTATTATTATTATTATTATTATTATTATTATTATTATTATTATTTGAGATGATTTTGTAGAAAAGTGCTATAGTTTAATCTTAAACATGTGCCATTTTTGGACATTAGTAATTATATTAATTGACCCTAACTGTCTGTAAAAAAAATTAATGAACAAGCTAAAATGACCTGGCAGAGAGTTCATTGAAATGCAATAAATTACAAACAATGTGCCATTTAATGCCCATCCGAATAATGATTTTTCACTGTAATGGCTGAGGTCTTAAGAAATACAGTATTAAACCACATATTATACATCTATTTTTCATTTCTGAAAGACAGCAAACCAGTACAAACGAACCCTTGAACACTCACTAAGAGAATAGAGAATCTCTTAATTAATATCAAACACAGCACTAAAATGAGCGCTGTAGAGGACAACTTTAGAGAATGTAAGTATTGCATGTTGTTTCTGAGTTGCTAAGGATTTCTGTTGATATATGTAACCATAATGATCTTTATGAGCTGTTATGTACGAGCAGGAATGATCCGTGAGACTAAAACTTTCACACAGATGCATTCATTAAATTTGAGTGATATGAAGGTCACTTTCCCAGTTCCTCTCCTGAGGAAATTTTGGAGTAGAGGCACTACACAACAACACTGCAACATAACCTCACATCAGTCATGAGCTGCTTGCCCTTGCCCTAGTGGATTATAAACACTTACTGGTTTCCTTCATGAGGTGTGATAAGACTCGTGACAGCCATTTTGTTGATGCACCCAGGGCAATGTTTCCTTAGATCACAAAAGGGTGATGACAAGAGTTTTGTTACATAGTTGTAATCTCTTTAAGCCTAGCTCCAGCTCAGATGTCCAGTCTTTAACCCCTATTAATCCATAATACAGAATTACATACACAGTATATATGGGTGCTCTAGTCGAAAAGCTAAGATTAACATGCAAGAATGCCATTCTTTACCTGCTCACTTTCTAAATAGGTTTCATCGTCCTCAATGAAACATCAATGGATCCACTAGTTCAAAGAGCTCTGGTTATATGAGAATTATATTCTATATACATAAAATGAATCACTTCTTTAGGGATACCAGCAGCTATGTCAGCAGCAGTGCCTGGGCACAGGATATTAGAGGTCTAGAGGATATAGGTTTACTAGGATAGATGTTCATGTAGGTGCTAATCATACACGACTATGCCAGTTTACTAAGAGTAGTATTATAGAGCAACAGAGTCTCCTGCCAATTTTGTCACAATTGTGTGTGTGTGTTTGTGTGTGTGTGTGTGTGTGTGTGTGTGTGTGTGTGTTTCACACATTTTGTAAGTCAGTAAATCATTTGATGAAGCATTGCTGGAATTTGCATGCTCCTATCCAGACCTGCTTCCAGTGCATACTACCAAGAAAATATGTTACGAAACATGTAACCTAACCTATAATATCCTCCTTTGTCATAATTGCTCTCTGATAGCATTGCTTAGCTAAATATTATCTAAAGGGTAACAAGTTGAACGAGCTTATTAGAGACATCAGTGTTTGCTCTCTATTCTGTGCATTTTATTAGTAAGAGAAAGAGAAAAAGATGGAGTGTTGAATGACTCATTCAGGTTTGCGTGGATGCCGGCTCCCTCAAGCTGACTCGGTTACAATCTGCCCCCACTTAATGCAACAAGGCTTCTCCTCTTTATTATGGATGGTGGGATTTTATGGACTCAGTAGGAAGGACACATGTTTTTTTTCTGCTTCCTCCAACCAATATGGTTAAGAATTTAAAAAGTTCTTCTCGCCCATCATGGGTTTTGAGGAGAGCTGAGCTCTCTCTTGAGTATTCAAATAGAAAATGAATACTACAGGCTGGCTCAGAAAACAAACAAACAAACAAAAAAAACCCCATAGTATATACTGTATGTAATATAAGGAAAAAGAGACAGGGGCATAAACATATACATTATTGTATATAGTACGTTATGATATTGTCATACTGACAATTTGTATATTTGTAAAAATGTCTAGCACACATTTTTAAGTCTTCAAACAGCTTAAGCATTTCTTGTTCTGAGCAGAACAGTCACCTTACAATGAAAAGGTCCTGGTTTTGATCTCGTGGCGTGGTCTGGGTCGTTTCTGTGTGGAGCCTGCATGTCCTCCCTGTGTCTGTGTGAGTTTAATCTAGGTACTCTAATTTCCTCCCACAGTCGAAATCATGCCTGTTAGGTTTATTTGTGCCTCTAAAGTGCCACGATGTCTAAACGTCTGCCTTGTGTAGGGTTACTGGCCATGGACCCTGTGCTACCGGCTAGGTGATTCTCATGTATGTTCCATTTGCATATCAGCTTAAGACAGATCAGAGAAAATGAAGCAACAATACATTTGAGATTCCAGGGTCCAGCTCTAAGCTTGAAGATGAATATAAATTGTTGTATCATTACAAGTGATGACTGAAGACAAATCATGTATATATGAAGTGACTACGTTAAGTGTGAATTGTGAACACGTACAGTATGGGCAATATAATGGAATGGTAATGGCTTAGTTTTTGAGGTACTGGACTCTAGACCAGAACATTCAGGGTTCAAATCCTGTCTCTGCCAAACTGTCACTGTTGGGTCCCTTAACCCACAATTGCTTGGGCTGCAAATATGTACCAGTTGGAAGTTGTTCTAGATCTGCTAAATTCATTTTTTCTCAATATGGTTTTACACATTAAACTCCTAATAATGCTCCTGGGGGAATATGGAACCAATCCCCCGAGAACACAGATGTGGGAGTTCCCTGGATAGGATGTTAGTCTATTGCAATACAGGAAAGGGGTTACAGGTACATTAAAGATGATCTGGCCTTCCTCCCTCAAACACAGCCAATTGTGTCTGCATGTGGTTTGAATTGCTTGAAGGCACTGTCAGGACTCTAACCCAGGTCATTGCAGTGGTGGGCTAGCGTGGTGTACCACCCATAAGCCCTAAGACAATATTTTTAAGAAAAAAGAACCAAAATAATTTTAACAAGAGTTGAGAATCTTGTATTGTGTTCATACGCTTCCTTGTAGCTCTGGTGTACGTCAGGGTTGGTCTGGAGGGGTACTATATGGAATGAACTTTCCAAAAAATAGATAGTTTTAGCTGTATGCACAGCTTTTGTGGCAAGATGGGGGAATAGATCCACACAGTTAACGTTGGTGTTGTTGTCATGTGAATTGCACTGCTGCTGCCAGCTTAGAAGTTTATTTTGTAACTGCTCCACCTGATGACCTTCACATTGTAAACCCAGCCTGGAATTTGAACCTAGGTCCAGAACAACAGTGTAGCTCTTACCCACGAGCCACAGAAGCTGAGGCATTGATGTTATCTGTTATCTCTGAGCCAAAATTAGTATATACATTTGGGAAAACAGTAAAAGATGATTTAGAGGACATTAGTATTGCAGTAGGAATCTCCTAGACCTGATGGCTTTAGTACAGATGTCATACAAAATGTAACACAAATCCTTCCCATCTTATGTTCTCAACTCCATTTCTCATATAAATTTATTCATTTTTTTCGGCCTAATCCACAAGGGGTCGTGGGCCAGCCGGTGCCCACCCGGCAAATCTGGGCGCAAGGGCAGGAACAACCCTAGATGGGGCACCAATCCATTGTAGGGAACACACGTACACACACACAGTCACACACTAAGGGCCACTTTAGAGACACCAATTAACCTAAAACATTTTTGCTTTTTGGACTGTGGGAGGAAACCGGAGTACCCGGAGTAAACCCACGAAGACACAGGGAGGACATGCAGACTCCACACAGAAAGGACCCAGGTCGCTCCATCCTGGGTGCTACCCACCGAGCCCCCGTGCTGCCCAATCTAAATGTAAATTTTTAAAATTGAATTTTGGGAAAATATTTTCATGATCTAAGGCAACTGTTAATTGAATACATTTGGGTTAGATCAAGAGTTATTTTTTTTCTTTACCATTTCTTCAAAATAGGGTAAATGTGTCTTTTTAAGCACTAAACTGCAAAAGAATGACTGCGTGTGACACATGTGCCTTGGTTGTGAAATATAATTCCTGTAAGGCCTATTTTTGGACTAGAGAACATCCGGGTTGCTTCTTTTCACACTGTGTGTCAGAGTTATTTCTAAACCGCGGTGGCATCACCGTATGCTAAAATCCCTCAGCCAAGGACTCCTGTTCCTCACCATGCTGAGATGACTCACACACAGGCATGCAGTCATTCTCCTGTCTGCTTATCTGTGTTTTTATGGATTTGTTTCAGACATGCTGCATTGTTCCATGTGGCTTTTAGCTAATCATTTTAATCTTTTCTTTGCACGCATAATCTAACACCTTTCATGTAAAATATGCGCATGAACACTTTTTTAAAAACTGAATTGAATGGTTTTCTGAGCTGAAACCAACATTATTTTTGTGCAATGTTTCATAAATTTGGTGGGGTATCTTAATATTGTGTAGATATCTTAATATTGTTGTACAGAGTGTAACATAATCACATTTGATGAATACAATAGCAAGATATACAGAGGGGTTTCCCTGTGTTTGCACTGGAGAGTGACAAAGCAACAGGTGACCATCTATGTAAGAACATAATCTTATCTGTGGCTTTGGTGACAAATGACACAGAGACCGAGTGCTTTGTGACGTCTGCATTATAATTTCTCTTTTCTTTTGCATAGAAGTATGACCATGTAAAGTTAGAAATAACTATTTTTGTTTAGAACTTGCCCTAAATGTCCACCGTTATTGTCAATAAATACATTTAAACTTGAGCAATTGCAACATCTGGCAGCTTCATCGGGGTGCCAAATTGACTCTTCGACAGTCTGCTGCTTGATCAGGAATGGTGTTTTTGCAGGTTAGAAGCCCAGAAACCACTTTGAACAGGGTGAAAATGATTTTTATGAAGATAAGTGAATAAGATTGTTATGGATTCAAAAATGTAAGTTGTCTTTTTTTGGGTCCAGTCTTCAAAAATATGTACCATTGTCCATTATACCATTGCAAAAACAACAAATCTAAAGGTGGCTTGAGACTTTTGCATATGTATTTTACCTAGACGATCCTGTAGGTTTCATATATGTGGGATCACATGACATGTAATATCACAGGCATTCACCTCATCCACACTGTACTGTGAAATCTGTTTTTAAACTGATCCGGCTCTGATGGAAGCTAAATTAGCTGCATCACTAAGGACAAGTCCTCAGGAGACGACCAATGTGAATTGGAAATCTTATGATGTTGAAAGTATCCTTGCATCTCTTTGCAAGTTCCAAATATTGCATCCTTTATATTCTTTTCCTCTATTCCACATCATGAGACAGCTTCCGAAGTGCAGAGTTGCCATCATTATCTCTTCATCGTTTCTTTTTCACGACAGAAATGAGCTTGTAAGGAACAGATGAGTCTTTTTAATTCTCTTTCTCTCTATTTAAAGCCAATTGCCTCATAGTTTTTCTCTGTCCCTGGCTCAGTCCTAATTAAGATAAAACACTCCAGAGTGCTCCTGCCATCTGGATGCTCGCTCGTGTAAGAGAAGACTCTGACTCACTCGTAAATAAACAGGCTAGAGACAAACAAAAATCAATATCTCTACACTTCATCTACTGGTGACTTCAAATTATCTGATAAACTGATAAATCCAAATAAATCGGCACCCGTTTAGTAAGGAAGTGAGTTCAAACTGTCCTTCTCATTTTAAGTTCAAACTGCCACATTTTAACCTATACCCTCTGGAACAGGAACAGTAAAACAGGAACACTGTGTATATAAGAAAGTATTTTTATTTAGGAAGAAATCCCCCAGTGGAGCGGACTTACATTTTTAACCATCGAAGAGCTGATGATGATGCGCTCGAGATCATATTAACACCATTCAATTAAGTTAATGGACACACAAATGAATTATCTTTATATTATAGCATATTTATAAACAATATAGGTACCGGCATAGGGCGCAAGGCATTAACAACCCAAGACATTGTGGCAATCCATTTAGGTAAGTGAACTCTGGTAACGGGAATTCTGGAGCTAGCAGTATTTCTATTCTCTTTATTCACAGAAGAACAATACAACTGCTGTTGTGCTTAAGTGCAACATGACCAGTAACTGCTCACATCTATCAACAAGAATAAAAAGAAGACAAAGAAGAATGGAAACAATCGAATCCATTATACATTGTACATATTGCTACATATTTGATCATATATTTAGTAATACATATAATTCAATAATATATACAATTTTATTCAACAAGACTGTGTATAAATGAGCACTCACTTCTGGTCTTGAGACTGGACTTGAGTATTGCAACACTATTATGTAACGTTTAGGTGTCCGTTTTCTTATAGTTTATCTTGGGGACATTATCACCTTGTGCTGGGTATCTGATCATGCTACTTACTCAAATAGCTATTTGGATAAATACATTTAATTCTTCCTGGGTCATTACTTATGAATTAAGTGTTGAATGAGGTTGCATGTGGTATTTGGTTACTCTACCCATCTCTGATGATGTCATAAAGTCTTCACACTGTCTGCATTAACACAACTACAAGGAAGAGACGTCAGGCCTCTAAATCAGTGGCAGTACATTATAAATGTATGAATGGAATATTATACTGTACCTGTTCAGCTTCAGCACACCGCTGCTTGAATCCGTCAGAGTAAAGGGCTGACTGATGTCATGACTGCTCTGGTAACTCACAATGGGCCAGGTGCATGATGGAAACAGAGCTTGAGACAGTTGTGGAAAACTCTACTCTACTAAATCCAATGGTACAGGAGATGATGATTTCCCACAAAGGATTGTGTGACTTGGGAGAGAGTGATCCAAGTTGTTAGTATAGCAAGTCTGAGTACTAAATCATTCGGACCAGTTGTGACTGTTCAACCTGTTTATGAAATTAGAAAATGCATGTAGTTGTGCTCTTGCTGGTTTGTTTGTTATTATACTGGCACACTGTTCACAGGTAGACTCGGTGCTGTGATTTGTGAGCCTTTGGTGTGCCAGAATGCATATGGAAGCACAAAGGGACCTGGTGGCATGTTTCCTTGCAAGGCCAACACACTGAAAGCCAACATCCAACAGCTAGAGTCCTCAGCATTTCCATTCCCTGAAAGCAGGTAAACGCACCCACTGTGATAAGACGTCTTACAACCAAAGGATTTTAAATGCAAGAGCTGCCAGAGCACAGGTTCCCAGTGATGAGTCTCCCTGGTTCGCATCTTTCCTTCTTTCAAAACAAAGAACTAAACACAAATTTAAGTCTTCAAGCTAACAACAAGGAACTTAAAATGGCCTGCACAAATCATGACATCCCCTTTTACAAATGGAGCATATAAAGAGGGTAAACACTAAGGTCGTGATCATTTTTGAACCCCCAAACTGAATTTAGTTTTATGTTTGATGTTATCTTCCCACATGTAAAAGCTTAATAAACTCTCTTAGTTTGTCAGTCTGGCATTCTTAAACCACTCTAATTTCACACAGAAACATTTACCAGCAGCATCTCATATAAAGAAACCTAGCTGAGGCTGGCTCTTTGTCTGTTTAAATAACGTGTTGGCCAGGTGTCAGTTATTAGGACCAGGTGTTCATGCAATTGTGTTTGCTTATTATATGTATAGTACTTGCTTTGTATTGTGGTATCTAAAGCTCCATATCGGGTTCATATCTTCATGAGTTTGGAAGGTTTCATTACCTATAGATGTGTGTAATCATTGTGGATATTCAAATAACTTTCACATTGGCTAAACTGAGCAACTAGTTTCTAGTTCAGGCAGTAATAATTCTTGCACAAGAGGCAGTATTTTCAAGATCATGGATAACATGTTGTTACATTTGCACTGAGGTGAGGCCTCGATGTAACTAATGTGCAACAGTACACACAAGAGACCAGAGTGGAGGGTGCGGTACAAATAGGTGCAATTTATTTACAGTGTTTATGTGCTCATGCATGAAGTGAGTCTGGTGCTGTGAGGTGGTGAGTGGGTATAATCCACAGCAAAGCATCTTGCAGTTACGCTGTAGCGATCCGATCCGGCGAGGTAAGCCTGGCTTTGGATTTGTGCTCCAAAACCCGTAAGAGCGTCTTGTCTGGGCACCAGAAGAGGGAACATAAAGCCATAATGGCAATATTACCATGTCAAGCCAGTAATCAGTTATGCTCAGAACAAGCTGCAGGTATCAACAAGAACCAGAGCTGTAACCAGACTTAAACTATGATAAAAAAAGTATGATTAATAGCATACCATCACAATATCTAAAATAGAGAAACATGTTGTGAAATGACCCCTTCACAGAGCCCTAACACATGTTGCTAACAATCTTATTGAGATTGTTTATAGATCACTGGTCCAAATATTCTGAATTTCCTACCCCACAGTGTAATAGTGTCCCAAGAAACCCACGTGTTTTAACAATGGGATCAGACAGCCAGGCAGCCTTTCTTGTGTCACATGTCGGCGGTCTTCAAAATATTACATTGATTGCCGCAAAGAAAGAGGATTATGTGATCATCAAAATGCAAATGTGTTTAATGTGTGTGGGTTTGGTATTTTGTGCAAAGATCTCATTATCCACTGAATCAGCCAGGACGTTCTGTCAGGGTTGTTTTTCATAATGTTGTATGATCCTGTTCAAACCAGTGAAAAAAAAAATTGCAGGTCATTTCCAGTATGACAATTTCCCAATAGCTAAGCTCATCATGTAATTTTACTCCAGAGAGTTTTGCCTTCTGTTGTAAGTTGCCACAATAGCGATCTCTGTGAGTTGTCAATAGACCCTTATGCCAAGTCAAACTGATTAGATTTTAATAATGCAGTTTTCTTTTCAGAACAAGTCATTGTCCAAAAGGTTCTTGGTCTTGTAGATGGAAAGTAATTGAAATAAAGCTATGAAATGGTTTGGGATCGAAAATACACCTTCATTAGACAGAAGTCAAAGAAATAATATCAGACATTTATTTATTCAGTAGTTTTCTGAGTTGCAGTTAACGTACCATGCTTCCCTAGTGTGTACATTTTGGGTGTATCTCTACATTCATGTAATAAGACCAAATATCACCCTCTTGTCTCTGTTGAGGAAGGAACATGTCCGGGGATAGGGTCTATTCATCAAGCAAAGAAGCAAGAACTGCATATTTGCAATTCAGGACACAATACTCTCATTTCACAGCCTCTCCTTTCACACACTTAAATACTCTCATTTCACAGCCTCTTGTTTATCAGAGCATGTGTTCATTTGTGTGTGAAAGACATAGATGGAAAGAGAGAGAAATAATAAGATTTTCATACATGACTATGTAGTCACCAGTAGTACGTTACAGTGTCCCATGTACTGTAGTATTACTAAATATATATATATATATATATATATATATATATATATGAAGTAATCAAACGTTCTCTTTACTTAACACACCATACATCACTCTTATCACACATACTCCGTCCGTACCGAGCTTCCAGCACCTCATATCCTACACACTGAGTAGATACAACAGCTATTTACTGTAAATCATCATATTTTATCATTTATAACATTCCCTTATTGTTATACTTAATATTCGTAATATATTTTCAAACATTTTGTGATTATTTTAATGTAAAAGTTCTGCAAAAACCCGCGAAAAATTGAAAATCCGCGATATATTTTTTTGAAAACCCTACAGGATCGTCTTTCTTGTGGTGTTTATCGATCATCAACCTTAGGTTACTTGTATATTTTTGACTTGAAGCTGCTATAGTGTCAGAATGATTCCTAACAGCCTGGATCTTCACAAGACACCAAGCTTTCATCACCCATGCAGTGATTCATAAGATGCGCCCAGGCTTTAACTTGAAAATAGAGTTCTGTTTTTTTAATGCACCCCAGGCAGTTTAGGAGCACAGTGCAGCTGACAGCTATTCAGGGATTAATTCTCAAGAGCATGCTAGTGTATTGAGAGGTCAAGAGGTTACAAGGGATAATGTAAACACCATTGTGGGAATGCTGGCCATTCCCTTTTCCTAAACCCTAATTGATTTGTTTAATGAAAGTACTTTACTGTCATTTTCTGGTCTGGTGTAACGAAAATGGAAAAGATACTTCACCCTTTCTCACGCTGGGTAGAAAATTTGGAGGCACACGCAGGGTTCCAAAAACAGGATTTATTCCAAAATGATAGGCAAAACTCGTAAACAAGCAGTCCAGAGTCAACGTACCAGAAACACAGAGAAACGGGAACCAAAGGGCAAGACGGAAGCGGAAACGGTAGACAGAACGTCGACGGGGTCGGCAACAGTAAGTACAGTAAGTAACGATTATTCCATATACAAAAACGCTTAGAACTCCAGAAACCAAGAGACTTAGCGAGGATGAGGTGAAGACGGAGTGAATGAATAGGGTGTGCGATGAGGGGAGTGAAATGAGAGGCAGGTGTGTGTGATTAAAACTCAGGTGACGGTGAACGTGTGCGGGTGTGGTCCGCCGAGCAGAGCGTGGGTGTGACACCCTTGCTGTCTTAGTCCTGTGTAGTGGGGCAGCAAAATGTTTGTTTGAAAGCATTCTAAATGAATGTTGCGAATATAGATCGATAAAAATGTTTACTATAAAAAAATATATACAGTACTTACAATGAGAAGCCACTCTTCAGAGTCTGCTCTGCTCTGTCTACTTTTACTTAATGGCCCATACAATCTTACAAGGTAATAGCTAGACAGTGCAAAGGCTTAAACGCTGGACCTCCTGCTCCATAACCTAGCACAACCCGGTTTCCCCTACTCATGTGAATTCTTACACATGCAATACTTGGACCACCATTATATTGTTTCAGCAATGGTATAAAGACAATATATAACATATTGCCAATGATCGGATCCAAAAGTTTCAAACTTGGATTCGTCACTCCATAAAACGGCACTAGTCTTCGATACAATCTTTATAGATTTTATCATATCTTTGCCTTTTCACTCTGTTACCCTTCTGAAAATGTGGTTTATTGGCTGTTACACTTCCAAAAAGACCATTACTGATCAAGCTACACACTAAATACTTACCACTATTGCCACTATTATGTTTTTGATATTTCATAATTTCTTGTAATTTCTGGTTGTGTTCTAACAAAGGGACTAATTAAATGAAATAATTATCTATGGCCATTATACCAGTGATGTAATGGTTAAACAATGGTGTAGCTAATCTATTGGAGGTATAATGCTGTATGCACAGTACTGTATTTCTGTAATGTATCTTGCCCACAGTTCTCCAATGGAGTCAGTGGAAATTACACAGTTTTCCTTTCTAAACATTTCTGAAAAAAAAACACTCGGTGAACTCGGGTGTGGTACTATAATACGATGCCTTTTCAACAAATCAGTTTGAGAAATGTCAGCCTTCCTGGATTTTCCAAATCAGGGTATAATCAAAGTGTAATATTACTGAGAACTGGAAGTCTTTAGAAACCACAGCAACTCAGCCACAAAGTGGCAGACCTGTGTAATATTTACTAAATAACTGCAGCGGTCCAAACCTCCTCTTCCACTGACATTAGCCATAGCATGGGTTTCATGACATGGGTTTCAGCCTTACATCACCAGGTACATGTTCCAAATACAATGCTGAGTGTTTGATAGAGTGTTGTGAAGCACACCACTACTGGACTCTAGAGTAATGAAACTGTGTTCTGTAAAGTGATGAAGTATGTTTCTGGGTGAGTCTGGGTTTGGTGAAGGCCGGGAAAACATTCAATGTCTGATGACATTGTGCCACCTCTAAAGTTAGGTGAAGGAGGGATCACGCTTGCATCCATCTTTGTGGGGACAGTTTGGGAAAGGTTCCTTTTTGTTCAGCTTAACTTTGAATGGTCTGGCATGGCGTGGTGAGTGCTGTGAGTGACAAGACCTCAAACCCATCAATACCTTCGATATGAAGTAGATAGAGATTGAAAGCCAGGCCCGCTCATCCAACATGTACTGTATGTCAGGCTTCGCAACTGCTTTTCTGAATGATTGTGCAAAAATTCCTAAAGGCACAGTCCAAAATCTTGTAGAAAGTCAGGAGAGTTCTTCAGAGTAGCTTCAAAGGGATGATCAACTGCATGTTAATGCTTATGGATTTACAATGTAATGTCAAAGCACCTGTAGGTATAACATGTATGTGTCAGAATACTTTTGCCCATATGGTGCATGTATATCTTGTGTGAAACATAAGGTCATCCCAGGAGACAATCATAAAAGGCAAGCAATAAACAAGGTAACACAATACAAAGACAAACATAACCCACCAAAACTAAACACGAGAAGCAGCTGTGAATAATGATCAAGACTTGTGGACATGCAAGAGCAAGAGCTAGGCTACAGCTATGTCTGAAATGGCATGATATGCATACTACTCATAATATACCCGCCTAAAAGCAGTACACTGAGGCAACAAGAACATTTTATGTATGCTAAAGATACTCAGATCACCAAGTACCAGATTTCCTAGTAGTCTACCAGCATGTCCTACTGCAGCCAACTTAAAAAAATAGTTTACTTGAAAATACAGTTAATTTACAAAATTATATATATATAGTATATTACTTTATTCACCAGTGTTTGTATGTTTTACATTGATAACTGTCTATTTTAGTATTTCCCTAAAACAGTTTTTTTTTGTCTTTTAAACATGCCATAAGTGCAGTTTTAGCTGCTTTAGCTGTCACCAGCTGAAGTAAAAAAAAAGCTTGGGTTTATTTCTCTATCCTCTCTTAGGTATTGGCCTATTTACCTTAACTGGATGTGCCCTAATACTTAATGGAAAAGAGAGGTCTTAAAATGTTAACAATTTACACACTAGTTAACAGTCTAGTTAACACACTAGTTAACAAGGTTTTACCCAACCAAAATCCTGGTCCACTGTTTGAAAAAGTCCAGTCTTCCCCAGTCCATTTTAACCATAAATATCTGGAGTGCTAATAGTGATGGCATCACAGTGTTGACCTTTTTAATTAGAAGTGTTCTCAGTGTATTCACTTTAATAAAAAAAACAGCTATTACACTTTATTACCCCAGTGTACATTATGTCTGACACTTATCACACACAAGTATTGGCACCCCATCACAGCAAACACCTAGATCACCCAGAAACCGTTTAGCAACTACTTAACAAACATGTAGCAACCATTTAGCAAACAGCATAATTTAATAATAAGGAATCTGTCACAACAAACAGTGCAGCACCCCCTGCTGACTATGGGGCTCCAAAGTCACGGACAGTGCTGAGAAGGGGAAACAATGTCAATTGTGCATACAGTGGGTCACTAAATGTCCTGGTGTTAGGATGGAAACTTGGAGCTAAGGAAGAATTCCAGTTGGCCCAATGAGTCCTGTTTGCTTTACCATCATGTACAGAGTTCGTTACATGTTCAATGTTTTGTCCTGGTTCCTTTTCTGCTTCTGAGGGACTGACCAGGAATTAAATGAAGGGGTCTACAAGGGGTACCAGGATTACTGCACATTTTTGGCCTTCTGAAACCAGTATGTGATTACAATCAAGGAAGAAACAGATGTTAATATTGGATGGCAGTTTGTCCACTGTAAGGATTATTAATACATTATATTGTATCCTGTATATCACGGAAACATTGACTCAAACAATGCCTCTCTATTTTGGGTCTTCTTGTGACATGCAGGATAAAGTTTGGTAGCTCAAGACTGCCTCTTACTGCCAGTCAGGTGATAACTTGGACTGGACAGTGGAAAATGAAACCAGAGCACCTAGTGTTAGTGAATGCATGTGTGTTGAAAGGGGTCGTTAGGTAACTTTGGGCTTTGCAATCTAGCAGCATTTTTTATTCAAGACTGATTTTTTTGAATGATAGATCAACATCATGTTCATCTTCTTGGTAATACCATGTTTCAAAGCCTCCTTGCTGAAACAAAGACTTTTAACCTCCTAATTGAAGGGGTTGTGACCTGCCAAGGAACTATCTGGTCGCAGACTTGGTAACGGATATACTATCATGTAGCCTGTGCCAGGAGAGAGATAAGGTTGCACTGCCGGAATCACGGTTAGCCAAGCTGAACAAATACTGCATGTCGACATGCCATCATAACCATTGCTGAAGTGATTGGCTGAACCTTCACTGCCTGAAAGTGGGTACAACATGAGAAGTAATTTTATTCTCACGTTTTTATTTTGGGATTTCGTTTCGATTACATCTTAGACATTTTTCTTTCTTCTTACTCTGCGTCTAGGTTAGATCTGTAGAGCAATAATGGTGAGGGATTTGGAGGTAGCATAAACATTTTCGATTACCTTCTCTTACCTAAGGCCAATCCCAAACTGAGCAACCCTTCGAACAGTGGAAAGGTAAAACTCCATAAATGTTACTGTGAGGTTTTCTCCTACAGTGGTCTATCCTGATAATGGTGTGAACTGAGGATAAACATCCAGCGAGGAAAGACGTCCAGTGAAAGGGGACCTTTAGGATCTTGTTTTAAAAGTGTTCTGAGGAGTATGTCAAGGAGCATGTCATCCTGACGAACACAATTAAAGCAAACTGCAACCAAATTAAACGCTGGTGCTCTAACTAATGTCCAACCTGACCTTCCTAAACCTGGATGGGTTTATAACAGCATAGACCAGTTTGAGTGGTCTGGTCTAATGAATAAATATTTCTTTTGATGGGAGGGTCAGAACTTGGTGCAAACAGCAATCGGATTTCTTGGTACACCATAGATCATCTGGATGTCTATGAATAACCATTTGGATAATAGAGATTACCTAAAAATTGTCCAATCATGTTCATTCTTTCATAATTTCATAGTAGTTTTCCCTATGACAGAAGAGCACACACTTTAACTTGTGCTAGTGTGAAAAGCTATCCTGTTCAAGTGTTAATATTCCTGCATTTAATGCCATGGCAAAATGCCATGGTTCACAAATACAACTCATGCCTTTCTCTCTCGCACCGAGTCTTTCTCTGATGGATTTTCTGCCCACCAACACCTGCATTTAGTAAATAGAGGAGAGGAAGATTTTAGAAGAGCTTCACCCAGATTGATTCTGATTTTGACTCAAACAACAGCGTCAGCGAACTGAACAGGCCATGGTCATTATGCAACCAGCCCACGAGTGGGCCATCAGAGCAGTGAGAGGAGAAGTGGACTGGTGGGGGTGCTGGTAGTAGGCGGAATTGGTGGGGGTTAGTGATACTTGGGAATGTGTGGGAGGAATGGATGGAGATAGCGAGAGCAAAAAAAAAAAACAAGAAACAGTGATATAGGTTTTTAGCTTGCAGTCACCATTCTGATGATGAAATCTGCTGAAATGTGTTTTCAGTTGTTGATATTGATGCTAAGAGGAGCACTGAGGTGGAGGAACGACCATGCGGCACAGGTATTGCCAAATCAAGAGAGATATGTCTCATTTTTATATTATTGTTTTCCTGTAGCAGTGTCAGGGATCATATTGGCTCCGAGATTCCTCCTGTAACTAAAAAAATACATGATTTAATGAAAAGAACAGTTTGTAGACTGTTGAGTTCCTGCCAAAATGCCTCTCAGTGTGGGAGCATATGTTGGCATAAAAGAAATCACTATATTTATAGTCATGCCTGTGTAGGGCAAGCGCCTCACATCCTAGCATGCTTAGTGTGTGAATTCCCAGAATGCCAGTGGTGAGGATCATGGCGACTCTCAGCTGTGCCTCATTATGCTGCTGTGTACATTTCTATGAGCAAGTGTATGTTTTTTCCTCAACATTTCCTGGCCAGCTATGTGATTTTCACTGCTGCAGCTGAATCATTGCTTTTCGCTCGGTACTGTAGATTCCTCTTATTTGAATTGGTCTCCCTCTTTTTAACTTGCATTTCTATTCAGTCCTCCCACACAAACCCAACATGCAAACATGCCTGAGGCTCCACTCAGCCATTTCTCCATAACACCTGCAGATTCACGTCAAGGTTTGTACTCATTCAGGCAGTACCCTTAGAAACCCAAACAACTAATCCACAATCAGTCAAACTGGTCCATGCTAAATGATAAATTGCTCTCATAGACTTACAGTACGGTGCACAAATCTTAGGACACCATTATGTTAGATACTGCATACTATTGTTTTAGGAATGGTATAATGCTTTAAGAGTCAGATAATCATTAATACATGCAAACAATACAGCAATATGTATGCAATATCTAAAATCAATTGCATTCTATAGTGGCATGTTTGGTGTGACCTCCCCTTACAGTTAGCAGCAGGCCGCTTCATCGGGATGCCAAGATCAGGAAGTGTCTTTTTGAAAGAGTAGCAGCCAAAAAAAACCTTTTCTTCAGAACGGGAACAGGGTGAGACGGCTAAGATATGCTATAACTGACTAAGGCTGGAATGGAGATCATTTGGAAAATAGTATTATGGAGTGATTAATCTAAATTGTCAACAGTATCTCATATATGGTCATTATACCATGGCCTAAGACTTTTGCACAAACCTGTATTTGCCATAGGACTGATCAATTCATTCATTTTTGTATGCTGGTCATAACTGGAACAGGACGCAATGTGGGGACCAAGCCTAGCCATTAGAGGTCACACACAAATACACACAGTCACACTGGGGTATTTTAGAGACACCCATTAAACTAAGAAGTAACTGAAGAACTTAGTAATTTTTAAGAATTATTTGGATGTTACTTAAGTTATTGGTGTCTATTTTGTTATCTTGTTAGTATGCTGTCAGATGCCCTTTACGGACCAATGAGAAATCAGTCAGCCTTCTGCAAATTCTGAGGCACGCTACTGTTCTCACGACCCTAATATAAGATTAGATCAACACCCAAACTCCCCAGTTCCCTCTATAAAAAAATAACATTCTGACTCGCTTCCCACATGTTCTGTCCTCTTGCTTGATGAACATTGCTCTGTACTAAGAGAGCTGGAACCAGGCGCTTGATGTCTAATTCATGAGCAGCAGTTGAATTAAAACTGATTCAGTTTGATTTTGTTGCAGTCAGGCTCCAGCCACTGTATCCTGAGACCTCATTGTGAGATCTGAGTGCTGGGAGAAAGCCTTTTGGACTTTATTATACTGTGCTCTTATATGTACATTTGATGATGAGTTTTTGGAGTTAAATGCTGAATGCCTATGCTTACATTTACATCATTTAGCAAACGCCCTTACCCAGAGTTACTTACGCAAGTGCTTTGTATCCTTCCCAGCAGATACAACTTCATGTTAGTGCAGTTAAGCAATAGCCCAAGCAAACAATCCAACCCGAACCTGCTAGGATTTGATATGGGTAAATCGACAAAACACACAAGCTACGTTTTTTTTCTTCCATGTAGCTGCATTATTAGCCTTCACTTAAATACTGAGTAAAAAGGTGAGTCTTTAGTCACTGCTTAAAGACAGAAAGAGCCATTTGGACATCCAGTGGAAATTCTGTAATCTTATGTGGAGAATCCAGTCGAGCCAAGTTTGAATGTCTAAGGATACAAGGTACAGAGCGTGGTTTGGTTAGAACCTTCAAGTAAGATGGTGCTTTTCCATTTTTGGCTTAGTAGGCTGCCATCAGGGTTAGGTCAGTTATTTAGTCTGTCCAATTACAGATCAATTTCAAATCTACCTTTCCACTGCAAAAGCTGTCTATCAGCAGCTCTGTAGTTACCCTCAAAGCAACGGTATTCATGAAACATTTCAGTCAGGATTCAGGCCCCTTCTTAGTAAAGAAACAGCATTAATTACATTAAGGTACTTTCTAGGGCACTAGGTAGGGTAGTGTAGGGTACTACGGCACTAACCCCAGATCTAGCTGGGTACTCGGGAACTTTCTTTTTTTAATTCTGTTAATGAAATTTGTTTGACTCAGATCTCTCACTTGATGTGCACAATCACACAAAGTGCTTTCAGTTACGTGATATTGCTAAACTTAGAAATATCCTTTCTTTTTAAGATGTGGAGAAACTGGTTCGTGCAGTTACAACCATAAGGTTGTATTACTGTAACACTTTACACTTTACTTTTGAATGCTCTAGTAAATCTCTAAAAAATTCAAATAGTGAAGAATCCAGCAGCTCAAGTGCTAAATACAACAACAAAAAAATAAATCATATCATTCCTGTTTTGGTTCTACACTGTTTACCAGTTAAATTCTGCATTAATTACAAACATATAAATATTTGTAACATCTGCGACAAGGATCCTAACACAAACCAAAAAATTTGACCACATCACTCCTGTTTTATCCCAACTAAACCAGCTCCCGGTTCATAGACGCATCCAGTACAAGATTCTACTACTGATATTTAAATCCCTCCACCGTCTAGCTCTACCCTATCTCTGCAAAATAGTTTACCGTTACACTCCAACCAGGTCGCTGCGTTCCTCTGACTCCAACTCTCTCTCTGTCTTAGAAAATCTGTGCTGTGGCTGCTCCCTGGATATACTTGAATGCACAACATGTCAGACCTTGAAGCAGATGGGTTACAACTGAGTCTGCAAGTCACACAGTCTCACCAAAATTGGACCACAGAAGATGCTGTCTGGACCGAAGATTCTCAGTTTCTGTTGTGACATGCGGATGGCCAAGTCAGAATTTAACAACATGAAAGCATGGATCCAACCTGCCTCTTATCAAAGGTTCGGGCTGCTACTGGTGTTACAGTGTGGGGATATTATCTTGGCAAGCTTTGGGTCCACACCAACTGAGCATTGTTTAGTTGCATTGTTGCTGACCGTGTCCATTCTGTTATGGTCACAGTGTACCCATCTTCTGATGACTACTTCCAGCAGGATTACACATAATGCTACAAAGCTCAAATCATCTCAGACTGGGTTCCTGAACATGAACATGGCAATGAGTTCACTGTATTTGTTGGAACGGGAAATTCACATCATGGATGTGTAGCTGACAAATCTCTCCTAAAAAAAAATCTCTGATCTATTTTTCCACCACCTTGCTAAATCTATGCCATGAAGAATTGTTTAGGTACTATAATGGTGTCATGAATAAAGTAAATTGTTTTGATTGATATTCAACGCATTTTCACTGTATAGTTGGAATATTCTTTTAGTTTATTTGTAATATTCCAGGATGTGCTGGTGGATATACCTGGACCTCACATCCCTAAATGGAATTAAATAGAAAATTTATAAATGAATTATGAGATCATACACACACACACACGCACACACACACACACACACACACACAGTTCTGTCCCAGACTGAGAAAGAATTCTGAACTCTACCACACACTACGCCTCACCATCCCAGCTCTTCCATGCTCCCCTAAGGCAGTATTCACATTGGAATCACTGAGTTTGGGATCCCCCAACTTCCACAACACCTGCTCCCATCTCAGAGTCTGCTTACGTAACCATGTGATATATTACACTTATAATTTGCATTACCTTAAATAGTAACATGTACTGAATGCTACAAAACAGTGCATTTGTAGCTTTCTAGTGTATG
>JAUZST010011603.1:0-11832 GCA_034779995.1 Parotocinclus haroldoi
AGACACACACATACACATACAGACACATAAAGACACATACACACATACACACATACACACACACACACACACACACATATATATATATATATATATATATATATACACACACACACACACATATATATACACATATATACATACACACAGTATGCACATACACACCCACCCGTGTACCCGGGTTGTGTATATATATATATATATATAAATTTTTTTTTTTTTTTTTCTTAGATGTTTAACGAAGGAGAAAAATAATCAATATCAAATGTAAGCACGTTTTTGGATTTTTTTTAATTCTGTGCATTTCCGTTGTTATTTCTAAATTCAGCAATTCCATCCGTGTTCTCCACATCACAGAAATCAGAGGGATCTACACATGGGCCAATATTCCTGGGTCGATATGCAGAAAGATTTTAGCACCTAGTGTAATCTGTCAGGATAATTCTGAACTACAACTTCATAAAGCGTCATACGTCATAGATGTCTCTAATAAAGTCGCCATTCAGTAGATGTACAAAGCAGAAGTGTGTTTCCTGTCGGCCAAAATGACTTCCCCCGCAGCGTTATACACTGGGTCCTCGAATAAATATTATTTAATGACTATGACATGGAAAATTGTGAAAATAGTGCATTTAATATTTATGTATTCTCCATGGTTTTAATATGCCGGACAAATTAAAGTTTTACATTTGGCAAGTAGCATTGTCAGCTAAATGAAACCATTGCTAAACCCTATTACTCTGAAGTCTCGTGACGAGTATCGGCAGGTTTATTGATGTTTCGGTAGGTAAGTGTGGCCTGAGTTCCTTCATTTGTGTCGTTCACTGCCACCCTTTAGTGTTCTACCAGGTAATAAGTGGACCATTTCAGACTTGCTCCATATAATATTTTATTATATGGTTAATTATATGTCCTTTAAATATGTTTTCTATTTTTCTTATGTATTTAAACTTGTACTATAAGTTATTGATTAGATTAACTTTGTTTAATTCTTGCATATAACATCTAGGTCATGTTTTGAGTCTCGGTCTTCCCAAGGTTTCTTATAATCCTTATGACGTTTGGGGAGTTTTTACTTGTCAGCCCAGGCTTGTTCAGTTAGGGGTACAGATGTGGGTATAGATGTTTGGAAAAAGTAGCACTATGCATGGTGAGTGCATCAAGCACCTACGTATCTCCACTGATATGTGGCACATCTGGACTCATCAAACCACAGGGCATTTTTTAATTGCTCCAATTACTCCAACTGAGTCTAGTCTTTGTGCAAAATGTTTTCACAGGTAAGAGCCGTTTAATGACCATCCAATCAACACATCTTTAATTTAAACTCTAGAAGTTGTGGCCTTCAACAACTGGTCACCACAACAGCCAGTCAAGGCATTAACATTTTAAACGTTTTAATAATTTTCTTATGCATTTGTTGAAATTCTGGAGAACCTTTACTCATCAAAGACTCTTTTTTTATTTGTTGATGTTGTACCCAGTCACAGTAATTACATTACTATATAAATTGCCTTTTTTTTGGAATGGGTGGAAGGCCTGAAATACGGGAATGGATGTTTATTAACATATGAAATAATGATGACAAGACAAAATATCTCAGGTTCATACTGTCTGCAGTGAAATAAGTCATGTAAGAATAAGTAAATGTAAGAAACACTTTTTTAAATATACATTTTCCATACTTTCCTAACTTTATTTCTGATTTGGGGTTCTATTAATCATTTCAGGAATTATCCTATCAAAGCCTCTTAATAATTAGCTTTTTTCAAGTCCAACCGGCCACTTTTTTTTCAGCCAGTCAGTTTATTCTATATAGACAGAAGTTTGTGGACACCCAAAACAATTATCCAGAAATTGGAATTAGTATGGAGTTGAGGTCAAGGTTCTGTACAAGCTCTCAATCAAAATTGGCAAACCAATTCTCTCCAATTGACTCGTTGGAAGCAGAAACCTGTAAATGTGTCATATTGACAGCGACAGTGATCGGTACAACCCATTCTACTGCCACTGTTTATCTGTGGAGAATCCAGAAATGTACGCTTTGTATTATTTATGTGTTACAAGTGAGAGTTGCTGGAAATAGCAGAGCTCAATTAGAATTCCAATATATGACTCAAATTCAAATTAGTAGATGTCGACAAACGTTTGTCTATATGAGGTCACTGGAACAACAGAAAATGTTGCTATGCAATGTGCCGTAATGTGTACTGGGTAGTGTTTAATCCCTAACGACTCCGCTTGTGTACTCATTTAATAATATTAAAAATGCATCTTGTGATTTGAGACAGAGCCTAGTCATGACCCCCTCTAGTGGCTGAATGATGAATAGCTATTCACTTACATGGTGGTTATAATTGTGCTCTTCCCAACTGCTTGCACCCCACAGCTTGAAAACTCTCATGAAACACGAGTTGAGGTGAATTTTACTGATGGCAGCGTTAATGTGATGAGATCCTGAGGCCCATTGTTGTGCCATTCATCCACGACCATCATCATGTCGCAGCATGACATTGGCTGGTTTTTTGGAGTGGCCAGCCTAAGGTATACCTTTGCAATAATCATGCAATTGATCTACAAGGCTGCGGTCCCAGCAGAAAGGCTCTTCTAAAAATAATGGAAAAAAGCCCGCAAAATTTGCTACAGACAAGCAAACTAAGGTCATGGATTACTGGAATCATGTGTGACACGTGTGTGGCGGCAACCAGTTGAGCGTGTCTTTCCTACAGTCAAGAATGGTGGTGGGCATGTCATGGTTTGGGCTGCATGAGTGGCGTAGGCCGTGGGTGCTTTCATTGCGGGAACCATGAATGCTAACGGACTACGACCACTGCTTAGCTAAACAAACTGAGGGCCAAGCATGTCTCCAGACCGAAACCCTATTATGCATCTGTGGGGCATTCTCAAACTGAAGGTGGAGGAGCTCAATGTCTCAAACATCCACCAGCTCCATGATGTTGTCTTCTAGGAGTAGAAGAGGATTCCAGTAGGAGCCTGTGAAGCTCCAGTGAGCTCCATTCCTAACAACGTTAGGGCAGTGCTGGAAAATAATGGTGGCCACTCAAAATATTGACACAATTTGGCCATTTTCACTTAAGGGTGTACTACTTTTGTTGCCAGTGCTTTAGACATTAATGGCTGTGTTGTGACTTATTTTGAGAGCACAGCAAAGTTACACCGTTATTCAAGCTGTGGACTTTATTATGTGTCAACGTGTCATATCTTCAGTGTTGTCCCATGACAAGATAAAATAGTAAAATACTAAAATAGTAAAGGGTAATATCACTTTTAGTGAGATACTGTAAGTTGAACTTTTGTGTTCAGTAAGACCTGGCAGATGCCTACCTGAGCAAATATTCCCAAAGTAAGCTGACAAATATCTTTCTTAGAATAGCCCATGCTGACCAGATGCCAAGCACTGTGTACACTGAGTGCACACACCAGCTGACCAGGAAGTTTCACTACTTTGACAGTTTGCCCTGAGGCACCAGAGACATGAGTACTGAACACGTTTTCATTTGTACTGCAAACCTGATGCACCTATTGGGGAGGGTGGTGTACATAATACAGGTATGCATAGTTAAACATTCCCATTTTTGTCCAGAATCCTCTCATTCATTCATTATTCTTATACCTATACTTATTCATATTCCTGTACTCTTATACTCCATTCATTCAGGGTTGTGGAAGAACCAGTGCCCAGCCTGCGGCACATGGCACAAGGCAGGAACGACCCCTGACAGGGTGCCAAGCCAACATGTTGTGTTGATATTGTGCTGGGCCAATCACTGAATAGAAAACAGTGTGTGTGTGTGTGTGTGTGTGTGTGTGTGTGTGTGTGTGTGTGAGAGTGTGTTCGGATGTGCTTAATAATAATGGTAACTGCAGAATATCTGATTTTACTAGTCAGTAATCCAATCAGAATATACATGCAATTCAGTAGTCAGTTAATCCGATTTGAAGCTGAAATGTTGCTCGTTTGTCTCATATTAATGAGACAATGCCAAACGCAAATGTTTTCTGTCTACAACAAAAATTGGACTCATTGTTTAAATTTGGCGTATTTGTTGCGCTTTTAAGTCCGGGGATGCCAGATAGAGCAATTTGGGAAAAAAAAAAAAAAAACGCAAAATAATGCCAAATAACACCAAGTTTTCAGAAATACGCAGATCTGGCAACTGTGGGGAAGAGTTTGTGCACATGCACAAACTAACAACACTGATTATAATTAGGAAGCCTCTAAACATGCAATGATTAATCTAATTAGTGAAGGCCCTTTATCAGGTTTCTAGATCGGAGTATGCTGTACACATGACCACTTGTACTTTCATCAGTTAACTACGGATACTTTAACATGATCGGATTATTACGTGCATGTAAACACACTCACTGTAAGAGCATGAGAAGTATAGTGCTCCATACTGGTACAAAATGAAAGCTAAAGGTGCTTCCACGGAGACTGTCAGGTTTCCTTTCCTTCCCTCAAAATATTGAACTTGTGGACCCAGGAGTGACTCAGTGAGCAAATGTTCCGTTGTGTCATCCGAGACGCCTGTGTGTGTGCGCCTCTCGTCATTTGCCACGGCAGCTGAAAACGTGGTGCACACTACACACATGGCTGAAGCTGGAAAGAACAAGGCTGCAGATACTCTCTCCGAATTCAGATATTCAGCAGCCATTCACTATTGTAACAGGTTGCAATGCTGAAGGGAAGATATTCAGCAACACACAGCTAAAGATCAGTGGTCAAAGCGTAATAAACAACAGTAGTCGCATCCAGTCTCACTTCAGTTTAGAATAAAATCGGGTCTTAGATTCTGCAGGAAGTGCAACTAGAGAGTGATTCAGTGAAAGCAGACTGATGGAAACGTGATTCAAAAGATCGGCTTCATTCAGTCTTGTGTAAGATGGGCTAAAGCCTCAAAGTTGGGAGCTATGCAGGGGTAACATCAAGGCAAATGAATGAGACATGTTTAAGATAACATAAATCATACAATAACACACAAATAACATAATACTTCCATAACATAATACATACGTAACTATTCCACTGTAAATGTGTACATTTTGTTCAATAGGACGTTGCAGTTTTGTATGAATGACAATGCTTAAAATAAATTCCAGTGGAGTTTGAAAAAGTTATGGAGGGGGGGGGGCTTGAAAAATATTATCTACAATATAGGGATGCTGCAGAAATATTAGCAATGACTGGGTTAAAGAAATATTATTTTACCCCTGCCTTATCCAGGTTGGAGAGTTTCCCAGGGTGAAGGCATAGAATAGGTGCCATTCGGCCGGACCCCTGTTCCTGACCTCTGCATTAAACACATCCCTTTACGTATCTGTGTAACTCACGACAGGGCTAGAGGGCACTGGTAGAATTTGAACCAGGGTACCTGGGCTGGTGGATTAGTAAAGCGCTGCTGGGCCACCCAACAGACGCAGTTCTGGGATGTCCATCACCCCATCAAATTTGGCCCCCTAGTTAATGAATACATAACATAACCAATAGGGTTAGTATCATTTGCATTTTGTGTAAGTGCAAGTTCACTTTTTGATTGCAATTTAGATTTAGCAAATATATATATATATATATATAGTTTTATATTTCCGCTTCAAAAGTAATCATTTTTACATTACTTTTTTTTTCCTTCCCATTAAAACCTATTATAAATAAACAGCTTAATGTGGCTTAATGTGCTAAAGTAGTGACCTAGGAGCAACAAACTTCTCAGTTAATACTAGTTATCAGACCGGAGTTTCAATACTCAACACTAATAACCACTGGCCACTGCCCCTTTAAATGGTCTAGAACCACCACTGCTACCCAAGTGAAATTCACTTTACACATAATAAACATAGTCCTTTTGGTCTGACCCTATGGATTAGCACCAGAGCTTTTCAGCCAACGTAGCTAACTCACTAAAAAAAAGATTCTGCAGTGCATTTAATATTAGATCATCCTTCAAGTGAGTGGACTGCACATCATGACGGATGCAGACTTGATGTAAAGCAGGTAAATGTAAAATAAAGACCATGTACTAGTGATGTAAAAATACAAGCTTTGATTCACGATTCGATTTTCTTAGGATTTTTTTTGTACAGGTAGGCCCCAATTTAATAAAAAAATATATATCAAAAGTGGAAAAAACAAAAACGATTATTGAATGATTATTTAAAATTGTAAACAACATGATCTATAAGTCCTTGTGTTATTTCTAAAGAATAACAATTCAAAACAATGCGTGCATTTCTTGTATGAAAATGTCAACAAAAGAATATTTAGTCTGTTGCAATGAAAAGACATTGGGAGTGGTTTAAATGGGCATGGATGCATGATTGCACCCTCTGCTGTTTATAAAATGCAATTGCATTAGACAGTGTAATAAACTGAACACCTCTACGCTGCGCATTGTGATTTTTTCGCATCGCATCGCGGTGCATCGTTACAGTCTTGCTGTACTGTTACCTGTAGGATAGGGGCGGCTGTGTCATGAATGGACAGGATGTGCGTGATGTTGTTTCTGGCCAGCTGCTCTCTGTCTCTGGCATCTAAACAGGAGAAGAAGTGTAACAACTCCACGTATAACAGAATATGCTACGTAACGAGACTGCGCTGTTTTTCTTACCTTTGAAGTTGCCTAAATACAGATCAGGCAACACCTGCATGGTAAAAATAAAAATAAAAAAACACACAAAGTGAATATTATTGCTCACAATTTGGCACTATTTCTTTATTACAACAGTGTACCATCTTCTGGCGGCTACTTCCAGCAAGATACTTCCAGCCAATAGAACAGCATTGGGATGTTGTGGAATGGGCAATTCAAGAAGTGCAGCAGCTGCTATCATGTAAATATCAACCAAAATCTCAGAGGAATGTTTCAGTAACTTGTTGAATCTATGCCACGAAAGACTAAGGCAGTACTGAAAGTGTGTGCGTGTGCGTGTGCGTGTGAATTTCTTGGGTCATTTCATCCCCTGAATGCCACAAGCTTTTTGAGAATTTTCCATGTCCATCCATTCATGGCCACTATATACCCATCTTCTACAGCCTACATCAAGCTAGATAATCCATCATGTCAAAAAGCAAATATAATCCAAACAGGCTTCATGAATGTAAATGTGTGTTCACATTGCCCAGCCGCTATATCTGAATTCAGTAGAACACTTTTGTGCACAATAGGAAATCAGCAGTTTGAAAATGCACCTTTAAAATCTGCAGCAATAGGTTGATTAGGGCTAGGTAACGACTATGCACTGGTTCCAAAAAAATCATACTGATTTTGATTATAAAAAATTGTAAACATGAACGTATAACCTTGGGATGTAAACTTGAAAAAGCACCTATTAATTAGGTCCAAGTTCATAAAACATTATAGTACTGCCGAGTATGCTTTCTTTATCTTCAACTAAAGAAGGCTAGTAGGCTACTTTCTATGACAAATCAAAATTGAAATTAAGATGCAACATTGATCTAGGACAGTTATTAACGCATTAGGCCACAGTAAATGTATCTGAATTACCCTTTCCATAAAACTGTTTTCCTCACTGTACAGAGTTAAGTCCTAGACTATACGCTTTAATTTTAAATCTGAGTACATGGCGGCTTGAAAGGAAAGTAACACTTGTCCATCGTTTGAAACTTTGCTGCTATGGGATGACACTGACATGTTCACTGCTCACAAAAATTAGGGGATATTTCCTATCGATTTCATTTTGAAGTGTCCCCTAATTTTTTTGATCGCTATAGTTGAATAAAAAGTCGTTAAAATACACCTAATTTGCCCTTAATGGCCCAAAATTTCCTAATTCCAAATTGAAACATGCTCACTTTGTTCCTTTCTAAGCAATCGCTAAAACAGTCATTCATCCATCCATTATTGTCCCCTTAATCCACAAGGGCAAGAACAACCCTAGATGGGGCGCCAATCCACCGTATTACGCACGCACGTGCATACACACACAAACACACACAAACACACACACCCATCAGTCAACCTAACGCACATGTCTTTGGACTGTGAGAGGACACCCGAGTACCCGGAGTAAACCCACACAGACATGGTAAGGACATGCAGACTCCACACAGAATGAACCCAGGCCGCTCCACCCAGGAATTGAACCCAAGTCCGACCATCTTGCTGTGAGGCAGCGGTGCTACCCACCGAGCCCCCATCGCTAAAACATACTTTTAATTATTTTAGCATCACTTTGGCAGCTAAAAACTAAGAGGTTAAGGAGATTCAATTTGGAGAAATTAATACGTGATTAACCAATTACAAATCCTGAATCCGTACACAATTCACTTTTATGCTTCCATGAGGATGTTATAGGAATAAATGGAAGTGGTTTTAGTCCAGATTTGTGCTGCCTTTCCTTTCCACACCAGTTGTACGTAGGTGTATCCCTCCTACACTCACAACCACGATAACACTGAAAATGCATGACCAATACGTTTTTGAGAATTCAATCGGATTATTTACCTAATAACAGGAAAATATTCAATTGTGGCATTTCATCATACATAATCGCATTCTCGTTTCTATGGTGAACAGGTTTGACTTTCCTCGGTCTATAAATATAGATGTTAAAAAGTAATGACAAACTACGT
The DNA here is from genome assembly GCA_034779995.1 of Parotocinclus haroldoi. Classification (NCBI taxonomy): domain Eukaryota; kingdom Metazoa; phylum Chordata; class Actinopteri; order Siluriformes; family Loricariidae; genus Parotocinclus; species Parotocinclus haroldoi. Next base: position 8,615 of record JAUZST010011603.1, read on the forward strand.
GGGTTTACCTTATTGATTCCGTTGCCCATGTTAAAAATCAAGCGAGATCATGCGGCTCTTCCGATACGAATCCACGCCGCAAACTAGTTTAGACTTCTCCGAACCCGATTAAACTACATTTGCATTCAGTTAAATGCGCTTCTGCGGAATCGACTATGCACGCACGCAAAGGCTGCCGGGATATGAAGTTCTCTTCAAATCGCGTCCTGCAAACAGACTAATCGATCGGATAGTTAGTTCACAGTGAGTACACTTAGCTCTCACATTAACTATTTTATGTTATCTTTTCATGGGACAACACTGAAGATATAGCACTGTGATGCAATATAAAGTAGTCAGTCTAGAGCTTGTATAAACTTGCTGTCCCCTCAAAATAATTCAACACAGCCATTAATGTCTAAACCGCTGGCAACAGAAGTGAGTGTGGACTGTTCCACTGACTGGAATCACTTTCAGGAGACTGGAACAGTTTGAAAAGATACTTTTCAAAAGGTACTTGACCTTATTAGCAAGAAGGAGCATGCACACCAATGCAAGGATAGATTCTTGCTGCCACTGGACGACGAATATGTACCCAGACAATACAAAATCGGCTCCATCGTTTTGGACTGCATGCTTTTTGGACCAATGGTATGCATTCCTGTATCAGCTGAACACTGTAGAACCCATAGATTCACCACTTTTCCTCTTCTCTGATGAGTCACAGTTGAGTTTGCAGCCTGACAATCATCATGTCTTGATCTGGCATGAACGAGGAACATGGGAGAACCCACGTTTCATGTGAGAAAGGGACTCCTTCGGTGGTGGTGGAATTATGGCTAGGGCTGGCATCAGCATTAGTGGTCGTATCGAACCCATATCATCTGATGTCAGATACCGAGATGAGGTCCTGCACCCTATAGTGGTACCCTATGCCGGGCAGCTGGAAGCTGAATTTTATTTTCATGGACGATGAAAAAAGGCGTCACCATGCACATGACACCAACAACATGCTTCAGGATTAAGATGATTGAGTTTGCATCTTATTTGCATAATCAACTTCTTTGACTTTTCATTTGCTTTTCAGATGATCTTGTTTAATGAAATAAAATCAAATGCTACTTTTTATTTTAATTCATATTGAAATACCCCCTCATTTTTGTAAACAGTGTGTATATATACACACACTCTCAAGACAACGCCAATGAAGCCTAATTAATTAACCTAACATTCATATATTTGTGGAAGGAAACCAGCACACCGAAGTAAACCCATGCTGGCTCCACACAGAAAGGACTCTGGGTATCAAACCCAGGAAGCAAGGGCAGGAACAACCCTAGATGGGGTGATAATACATCGTAGGGTGCAGACACACACACAGTCACAGACTAAGGGACACTTTTGAGACACCAATTAACCTAACACGCATGTCTTTGGACTGTGGGAGAAAACCGGAGTACCCGGAGTAAACCAACACAGACATGGGAGGACCCAGATCGCTCCACTCTGGGACTGAACCCGGGACCTTCTGTGAAACAGCGGTGCTACCCACCAAGCCACCATGCTACCCCTAATTGCTTATAATCCATGTGTTTTATATTGCTTTCTTATATTTGTTATTTGCTTTTTATTTAAGCCCCTGTTTACTGGGTTTGGGGCAGCACGGTGGCTCGATGGGTAGCAGCACTGCCTCACAACAAGAAGGTTCTGGCTTCAGCCCCAGGGTGGAGCAGCCTGGGTCCTTTCTGTGTGGAATCTGCATGTCCTCTGCGTGGGTTTCCTCCGTGTACTCCGGTTTCCTCCCACAGTCATAAGACATGCGTGTTAGGTTAATTGGTGTCTCTAAATTGCTACTGACTTGCGTATGCAAAACACAATATATGCTATATGTTGCTTGATATGTGCTCCTGCTACAAAACATCAATAAATGCAGCAGTGAGAAGGAAAACGAAAGGTGGCATCGAAAGGGAATTTGCTTCAAGTGGATCTACAGTGCCTCCATTGAGAATGTTCTTGTTTCTTTATTTAATTTTTAGTGTCGAAAGACTGGCTGAAAAAATCTACGAGGCTGCTGTAGGAGCTGAGGATGAAGATCTGGTGCTCCAGGCTCGATTCTGTCAGTCTGGCTGCTGGACTTTTTTTACTCTCATATGCGACCAGGAAGTTAAGAGTAACTGATGAAAGTGTCATATGCACATCGGTGAGTAGCTGTTCCATTTTCTTTCTTTCTACACGGATTGCCTTTTAAATGCCTGTTTTGTTTGGAGATGTGGATGGACAGCGACTGAAGTAGGACTATTTCGGATCTGAGAAGTCTTCCGTTTAGGGTAAATGAGGTCTTCGTTAGCTACATTTGGAGAGCTTCGAGACGTCTCAAAACTTAAGAACCTGGTAAGATTCGGCTTTGAGGCTCCGAGCATTTTAACTTCTAGTGATGTTTTTTTTAACGAAAGAAATGACGTTTATTCTAATGGCGCTACTTTTGCATTTAATGTGTTATTAACAACTGTGGCCAAAGCTAACCGCACATAAATTAGTCGCGCTCCTGTTTTAGCGGTATTACGGTGTCTTGCGAAATCACTTGTAGTTCATTGTGTACAAGCTGAAATATCAGATAATAAAATGGGGATTGAGATATGTTTCCAGCTGCACATGGATATATTTTACTTGTCGAAAAAGTCGTAATAATATTTCAAAGACGTATTTGGTAACATAAGCCCGTTTATACTGTGATTATGAGTAAATGCATGAAGAGCACGTTAAACGGGGTTTAATAAAGCTCACAATATTGAATTCATTTGAATTTGATTCGATTGTAGGATTCTATTTAAATGTCTACACGTATTTTGAACGAGATCAGTCTTTCCACGATAGATTTGGTTTAAACTGGGTGTGGATACTTGACTGACATCCTAGAGTAGGATTGAATTATATATTATGAGGTTTAATAAAGATATACATTAAAGTGGTTATAACTAGGTCTGCACGATATATCGTTTCAGCATCGTTATTGCGATGTGCGCATGCGCAATAGTTACATCGCAATACGTGCGATGCTTGGCACATTGCGTTACATTGGCAATGAGTGACGTTTTTCTGAAACACCCAGTCACACTCTTGACGGTCAACACCACTTCGCGTTCATAAAAAATGAGTGAGGAGCAGAGGGAAAAGACAGACAGGGAGGATTTAATTGCAAAAAGGAAATCAACGTCAGATATATGGAACTATTTTGGCTA
>JAUZST010011604.1:0-11831 GCA_034779995.1 Parotocinclus haroldoi
CTCTCTCTCTCTCTCTCTCTCTCTCTCTCTGTCTCTCTCTGTCTCTCTCTCTCTCTCTCTCTCTCTCTCTCTCTCTCAGTCTCTCTCTCATTTCTATTTGATGAGCTTTCATGGGGTTAACATCAAAAGCATAGAAACACCCAGTCCCAGTCTCTATGCCTGTGTGACTGTGTGTGTTTGTGTGTGTGTGTGTGTGTGTGTGTGATATAGAGAGCATGTGATCTGCTGCGCCACGGTAGAAGTCCTGATGAGTTCTGAGCTCCATTCGTTTGGTTTGATGTCCACCAACGCGCTGCAGTTTCAGAGAGACGTCCAGAACAGGAAATCCGGACCTCTGTTATGCCTTAATAGCACTTTTTTTTTGTGCCTAAAGCTCGGGCACCGAAGCTCAAGTCCCATATGTTGTTGATTTTCTAAAACGAAAAGTGGTTCACAAAGCCCCTGTGGGGGAACGAGCTTAAATATGGCATAAAGTCTGGGCACCTCACCAGACATTCCACGGCGTTTTCATAAGGTCTCCGAACGTCATTAACTTGCTAACGCTGCGTAGGTTTAACCTCTTTTTAGATCAGCTCAGGGGTGCACAAACATTTGCTTACAAACATTTATGGCATTTATTCCACTTAAGTAAACAGGCATTACGGCTGATTTAAGGGTGAAACAGGGTGTGTGTGGGGGGGAGGGGTGTTGGGTTTAACCTCGCTTGTTTCTTATACAGTTGTTTGTACATGTGGGCGTGGCAGAGGCGGATACTGGGGCAAAGTTCCTAAGTACCGATGCGAAGTCTTTATGGACGGCCTGGCTGTTCTATCTAAGAACTTAATTGACCTAATTAACAATTATTAAGCGATTTATAATAAATGTTGTCAGCCAAAGAAGGGAGGTGGCGCTGTTGCCCTGTGATAAGGTCTGAGTAAAGTTCTGGGCAACTGCTCATAAAAGGAAAAAAAGGGAAAAAAAAGAGGAAGCTCAGAGAGAGAAAACAGAACGTGTAGTTAGTTTAGAAGTGTAGAAGTGTAGCACGAGACTCCGGCGGCACTAACTATATATCAGAGCGTTACTGTACGGGATTCATGAATTTCAGTGTCGTTACTCTAAAAACGCTTCCAATTTGACTCAAAGCGCTAAAAGGTTGATTAATTAATCACTTAATTAAATCGATTGTATCGGATCAGTCAGTTCCTGGCCTGTATTTTCTCAGTCGATCCTTCCTGTTCGATTACAGACGAGCTTTTAAGGTACAAAGCGAAGTCCCTCAGCACTGACGGGGTGTGACCCCGTGACCCCCTCTCCCCCCCCCCCCCCTCAGCCCCCCCGGGGTTTGACAGAAAGCTCTCAGTGACGCCTTTGGACGCCCGAGTGTGTGTTTCCTCTAAAGGGCCGCAGCTGCTCCTGTAACCGATTAAAGCTGAAAGCGTTTCGCCAAGCCAGCGTTGGACTATAAAAGCGTCATGACCCCTGGTGGGCCGTACCGCCCTGCCGCCCTCCGTCCCGGCGGAGTGGTTCACCCGCCCGCGCTGTCCTCACGCCCCCGAAAGGACGCCGGCGTCGTTTCTCCCCCCGCGCGCTCACATTACACATTATACACTTACAATCGGGTCGTGCACCCACGCTCTCGTTCAGAAAAACGTCTGCAGACCGTTGCCTAGGCGACGCGTAAGCATGCCGCTACAGCCGCTCCCGACCCGCCTGGGTTTCCAGCGTTAATTCTGTTGCTAACGAGAGGAAAGTCGACATGGATTCGTAAAATAAACCCGTCGCATGTCGGGGCATCAGGAGAAAGCGACGCGGAAGCTCAGAAAACGAGAAAATGCGCCCTAAGGGTTTGGACGAGGACGGAAGAGAGAACAAAAGAACGGTTTATTGTTAGCGGGTGGAACGAGGCATTTCGCTCATCATCGACACCCCTCTCGATTCCACGCTTCGGCGTTCGTATATTTCTCGGGGAGTGCAAATAAAGCGAAACAGACCTTCCGCGAATGTTTAAACAAACCAAAAAAAACCCTTTAGACTGATCTCTTTCGTGCAATAATGCATACTTATTACACTTTTTGTGCCCTCTGGTGTTCACAAAATGCAATTGCACGGGCCATTTTCGTCGCCGCACCGTGATGTATTGATCTCTGTTCGGGTTTCTGCCTCACATCGAACCCGACTGCAGCGTGCAACGATTTTACAAAACTGCGAATTGGGTGTTAATCCTAACGGTTTGGTTGTTGTGCGTGATAAACAGTGAGCCATAAAGCTTCAGAAATCAGACTCGGGTCGTTTTTGGATTCAGTGTGTGTGTAGGTTGTCCGTTTGAAAAAAAAAAACGAGGTCAGGCAGTGTTTGGTTGTTGAAAATGATGCCCTCTAAGGACGAGCGGATAGACGTTGAACCGTATCGCTGGACGTTGTTCTCAGTTAGCCGTGATTGCGTGGGATGAGCTTCGCCTGGCGGTGGTCGGACATTTTCCAGCTCATGTAACAGAGCCTCCAGCTTTCGGCACGCTGGATTACATAAGGGGGCCTGGCTGTTCTGTGCTGGGATCTGTCCAGACCATGTGGCTGCTACGATGGAGCCGGGCTGGGCCTTCGATCCCGGTCCTCCCAATCTTCATGATGTGGACCAGTCTGGACAAGCATTTCTGGGACCACAAAGAGATTTTCAGGACGGCAAAGGGATATTTTGAATGGGGGGTGAACTGAGGCGTGTCAGACTGGACCAGAGTGCCCCCCATTGAACCCGAAAGTGTCAAAACACACCGACAGCAAACCGTTTTGAACTATTTTCTGGATTAAGATGTTAGAGGGTGTGGGTTTAGGCCTGAAACCGTCCCGTCGTACTCTCGTTGGTCAAAGGGTTCCAGCTGCTGGCTCGTACCGCAGACGGCTGTTCTGTAACGGCGCTCTTTGTGTATCTGGCTGGCTGTTATGTTCAACTGTTCTCGCTCCTGGCCTCTTAGTATCGCGACGTTATATTTATAGAGACACAGACAGAGCTGTAATGACAAAACTGCATTTGCGTTCCGCTTGTTTATTCTGTTATTCTGTTTCCCGCCACTGTAACCCAGGATCTAATTAAGTAGCGGCGCCGACGCATCCTTCCGTGTCAAGAGCGTCAAAAAGCGTACGCCGAGCTGTCAGCCATGCGAGTTTGTCTGAGGAATAATTGGGACGGGACGTCATAAGCGGGATCAGACGCCGAAAACGCAGGGAGCTTAACGCTGTCTGAACGCCGGAGGCGTCGCTCGGCGTCTCTCGTTCACCGTGTGCTCTTTCTGTTTTGCTTCCAGACCTGCGCGTTGACGTGGCGATGATTGCGACCGGGGGCGTCATCACGGGCCTGGCGGCTTTGAAGCGTCAAGACTCCGCCCGCTCCCAGCATCATCTTCCCAGTCAGAGTCCGGTTCCTCCGCCTGAGAAAAAGCGATCGAAGAGAAAGCCTCGCACCGACATCGTGGTGGTTCGCGGGAAAATCCGGCTGTACTCCGCGTCCGGGTTCTTCCTCGTCCTGGGCGTCCTGATCCTCATGGTGGGCATCGCCATGGCGGTCCTGGGGTACTGGCCTCACAAAGAGCACCAGGGGTCGCCGGGGAACAAGCAGCCGAGCAACGCCACGCAGGAGGTGCGGGGCCAGGCGGGCAGTCTGGCACGCTTTTTCGAGCAGCACCTGCACTCGGAGAAGATGAAAATGCTCGGGCCGTTCACCATGGGCATCGGGATATTCATCTTCATCTGCGCCAACGCCATCTTGCACGAGAACCGGGATCGAGAAACCAAGGTGATCCACATGAGGGACATGTACTCGACCGTCATAGACATCCACAGCCTGAGGATACAGGAGCAGAAATGCATGAACGGGGCCTATGTGGGTCCCTACGGCGACCGCGAGACCCGCACGTACGGTCAGGACTGCCAGTACACGGCCCGGCTAGCTGCTAACACGCTGCTGTCCTTCTCCGGTCTGGGCGGGGACGTACGACTGTCCCGCCGGACGAGCTCAGCCGAAGAGGAGGAGGAGGAGGAGGAGGAGGAGGAGGGTTTGATGACGGATGGCGAGTCGAGCTTGCTGTCGCCCGGGTACAGGGAGGTTTCCGGATCGATTTTCGCATTCCAGCCGGAGGGAACGCGTCACTGGGAGGACAAACGTGGCGAGCTGAAGAAATGCCGGACGCGCTCCATCGTCTCGTCCTCCATTAGCGCTTTCACCCTCCCGGTTATCAAACTCAACAACTGCGTCATAGACGAACCCGACATCGACAACATAACGGAGGAATCCGAGCAGCTACGCGACCAGTCAAGATCCCCGTCCGTGGAATCCCTGACCGTACCTGTCCCGGATCTCTCAAAGGCCTTCAAGCCGCCGGGCTGCACGCTGCTCAGGAGCAGTTCCTCGACAGAGTCCCGCGTGCCCATGCACACCTCTTCGCAGTCCTCGCTGTCACCCGGATCCTCCAGCAGTCACTTCCTGTCTCCTGGGACGGCCCGGAAAGACTTCGGATCGAATAATTCCCTCCACATGCTGTCGGCTCATTCCAAGTCCCTGGACCTGGAACGGGGTCCTGCCACGCTGACCGTGCAGCCAGAACAACGCAAGCACCCCAGCTGGCCCAGGCTGGACCGCAGCAACAGCAAAGGCTACACCAAACTGGAAAACAAAGAGGACCCCATGGACAGGCTTCTGGTGCCCCCGGTGGCCGTTAAGAGGGATTACACAAAAAAGGAGAAACTGCTCATGATCTCCAGGTCGCACAACAACCTGAGTTTCGAACACGACGAATTTTTGAGCAGCACTCTGAAAAGAGGGACTTCCGAGACCAGATTTTGACAGACCTACCGAGGCCTTACGGCACAGCGACTGCAGAAAGGGGGAGGGGGGGGGGGAGCTGGTCGGATCGGATCGGATTTGGGATTATTCAAGCCGAACCACTGCCGTACTTCCTTTCACGACCCATAACGTCCTCTTCTGTGGAATCGTCTGACCCGCTTCACCCTGCATAGTCTGTGTTTTCGACCCTTTTCTACCCTCCAGGACGTTAAAACGGCGTCGCGGGGCCGCCGAGAGGAAAACAAAAAAAAAAAAAAAAGGTTTTCCGGTTTGATTTTGAGAATAAACTCGGAATATTTTCGGACCGAAGTCACAGTATTTAGTGTTTCAAGAGTAAAGTTGTAACGTTTGAGAATAAACTTGCATTATTTCATGAACAAGCTCGTAGTCTTTTGGGAACAAATCGCGTTTCGACAGTAAAGTCGTAAAATTTAGACTTTCAAGACCAAAAGTTTTAATATTTGAGAAGAAACGTGTAACGTTTTGAGGGCAATGTTGTCGTATTCGGAGAATGAATTGTAAAATTTCGGGAGTAAAGTCGTAGAATTTCAAGAATAATGTTATATTAAAAATGGATTATAGTCTTTCAAGAATAAAATCAAAAATAGAATAATATTTGGGTATATAGTTGCAGTATTTCGAGGACAAAGTCACAGTATTTAGTATGCGAAGAATAAAGTTGTAATATTTGAGAATGAACCTGTATTATTTAATAAATAAACTCAGTATTTTGGGGTTAAAAACGCAGGATTTTGGGAACAAGTCGTGTTTTGGGAATAAAGCCGTAAACTCTAGAATTTCAAGACTATATTTGAGAATAAACTTGTAACGTCTTGAGAGCAATGTTGCCGTATTTGGGGTATAAATTGTAAAATATCGAGAATAAAGTCATAATTATTTAGAGAATGAAGCTATAGAGTATTTTAAAAATAGAATAATAGCGGGTATATAGTTGCAGTATTTCCAGAATAAACTTGTTTCGAGAATAAAGTCGCAGTATTTAGTATTTCAAGAGTAAAGTTGTAGTATTTGAGAATAAGCTTGTATTATTTGATAAATAAACTCAGTATTTTGGGAATAAACTGTCATAAAATGTAGAGCTTCATGACTGAAGTTATAATATTTGAGAATAAATTCTTCATATTTAGAGAATTAAGTCATGTAGTGTTTCAAAAATGTAATAATATTACGGTATAGAGTTGCAGCATTTCTATATTTTGTGGTATTTCACGACGTAATCCTTCCAGAATGAGCTCCTAAGCATTTCAACGAATAATGACATTATTTTTTTAAAATAATACAGTTGTAGCATTTCAAGAATAAAGTCCTAAGATTAGAAATAGAATCAGAATTAGAATTGAAATATTTTGAGAATGAAGTCATACAGTATTTCAAAAACGCAATATACACAAGAAGTCGTAATAACCGAGTATATATTTATATATTTCTCAGTAAACTTTCAAAAATAAAAGCCATAAAAGATATTACGGGATAATTCTTGAGATCCAAGCAGAAATGTTTTCAGTAGGAATCATATTTATTACCTAGATTTCTTATATACATTATATAGACCATGGACCTGTCACGTGCGAAGACTGAAGTTATGGAGGGAGAAAAGGGTCAAATCTCACAGACTGTGGAAGGCGAAGTGGGTCAAAAGCGGTCCGAATGAGGTCCGGATAATTTCACGAGCTTTTCTGAGGATATTTTGCTCAGCGTTGGTACGTCATTTCTCAAAATGAGTGAGCGAGCACACGGGGGCTCACTGTTAGGATCGGTGACTGGACGGGACGGGACGGGACGGGACAGTGTACATAGGTGCAGCTCCAGCCGTGTGGTTTTGTTAAACCTATTTTAGAATGTTTTTGTGGTGTTTGATGACGTCTGTCCGTGAATCGTCATTACCAGAGATGGACTCTTATTTTGCTATCAGGTTTCGAGTAATTTATTGTTCAGAAGCACACCGCTATTTTTGGAGACGCCATCAGTGTATTATTTATCTGTTTCTCAGAATAAAGGCCATTTTTCTGGTAGAACCCGGTCCCGCTTGTGACGCCGTCCTTTACGATGAGCAGTTCCCGAACATATTGGACGTGACAGCAGGACGGAAGAATCAAGCGCGTCCCCCACGGCCATCTCGCAAGACTTAGTCTTTTTTTTTGCATGTTGAAATCAAATACAAGCAGCAGGAGGTTCATTAGGAACCCATTCTGGTCCAGACTTCGACAGAACAGTCACCCGTCAAACATTCTCCAAGTATGGTGAGACAATCTGGGGGAAAAAAAATACCAGTATCACGATTCTTAATTCTGGATCCGGGACCAACAGTGCGATCACGACGTCTAACGTAGGTCCTTCAGACTGATTTGTGACCAAAGAGGGAAACTACGGAGTTCATTTTGTGTCTTTTGTGTCAGAAGTTTGTCCAAGGCAAAAAAAATTGATCTGCCAGTAAAAAAAAAAAAAAAAGAATGAGATTAGGAACGCAAAACAGAGAAAGATATCAATTATCGATTTAATATTCATTTTTGTTCGCATTTTAGCATTTTTTTTTGTGATGTATTTATTTTTCCACAATTTTAGGTTACATTGTTTTTGTTTTTTTGGAAAGACAAATTCCTGAAGCAAGCGACCCAAAAAACAAAAACAACTAAACAAAAAAAAAAAAAAAAAAGTCAAAATGCAAACAAAAATCGTTTTTACATTGATATTTGATCTTGATTTGATCGTATATATTTATATAAGAAACCAAACTAAAACGTGTCTGCTAGCCATTTCCAGTCCAGGGTTGCCAGATCCCAAGGGTGAACCGGCAACCAGGTTTCCGGAAACAAGCCCCAATGACGCAAAATAAAAATACAAAATACAAGCAGGCAACAGGCAACTTACTACAAAGTGATTGAGTGAGCACTCGCTCAGTTAAATTAATAATAATAATAATAATAATAATGATAAGGTATATTTTTCTTTTAATTTAGAAGCCTAACATTGCTTAGAACAAATAAACCTGGCAACCATGTTAATAATTGTTGTAAAGCGAACTTGGGCTAGAGAAAGGCGCTCTATAAACTATTATTATTATTATTATTATTATTATTATTATTATAAAGTGGACTACATCGGATTATATTTAGATTAATAAATGGGTGCAAACGTTTCTTTATTTTGTACATTTAATGAATTAACGGTGTTTCCCATTTCCCGAATCTCCGATTTCGATCAAAACCCTGTTTTTCAGATCTTTGGGGGAAAAAAAAACGTTTTTGCTCTGTTGCAGTCGCCACTGTGTAAAATCCAGACCAGTTCGTTACAATTTGCCTCCTTAATGATGAATTCCGTCCTTTAATTGTGATTAATTGCACCCTTACAGGCCTGTTATTGCTTCATCGTGGGTCTGTCAGAGAAAATGGGACCTGGGATAGCCAACACATGAACTGCCTGGTCCTTTGCAACCTAAAATCGTGCCACGCCCACTCCTGCTCTGTAACCGGACCTCGGGAATCTCAGAATGTGGTCTGAATAGGAATCCTGGAAGTAACGGTACACTTCGTTGCAAGGTACAAAAGCCAACGCCAAGCGTGTGTCCCTCAAAACACGCTTGCAAATTCTCTCCAGGACTGGCACGCAGCCGGTTCAAGTTCCCTCGTCTTGGCAAAAGCGTGAGCAGCTTTGCACTGTTTGGCGTCGTCAGGCTCTCTGGGAGTAGCACCGCGAGTTCCTGCCAGGCTCGTCTCCCAAAAAGATGTTTCCGTTCGAAAACGGCCAGGTCGGGTCTGACGTGGTGATGATCGCTGGGTCATTTCGCGTTGGATGGGAGCCGGGATTCGATCGGCAAGCAACAAGACGGGGATCGATGTCTCTTTACGGAACGCCCGTGGAGAGAAGCCAAGCTTCACGAACCTTCTGAAGGTCGTGCTGGTCTCCAGAGCATGGTCCAGGTTCAGCAGCTTTACAGATACAAGGGAGGACATCGGATTCCTGGAATTATGGTCCCAGAGGCTATGGGAACCAGACAAGTCATGTCTTTCTGTTACATTTCTGTTATCAAGCATGTACAGGTTTGCATCTAGACCCCAGAGAGGATTCCTAGAGGATGGGGTGCACCTTTGTAACCGTTCCCAGTAAAATTCATATTGCCTTTTTTGTCTTCGGTGTCCCCTGGGATGCCAAAATATTCCTTCACAAAGCTTCTTACTGATGCTGCACGTGAGCCTAAACGTGTGCAGCTGCTCTTCTGAAACACTGAGGGTGTTTCAACCAGGCTATTTTGGTTCATGGAATTAAAACCATCCTTAGGCAGCCGCTCGGACATACAGCCGTTCCGTCCACACCCTCTTTTCTGCCGTTTGGGTCACCAGTCATCTTCCGTCCATCCAAATGTTTAACGGTTCTCAAAGTTTGGGGCTGTCTCTGAAAGCCAGCCTGCCGTCTCCTCTGGGTTTGAAGGATATTAAGGAAAATCAGCCTCCTAAAGTGGGGAAAAGGTCACGGCAGAAACAAGGGCTGCATGAATCCACTGGATGCCTTTCGCTCCGTGTAATGCTCCACCGAGAATCCAAAACGTCCCTGTGAATGGGAAAAATCGGAAAATCGAACAGGCACGGTTTCGACATTCCTAAGAGTTTTTGCCGCCAGAACACGGTACACAGTGGGCATGAAGGGCTGCAGATGGTCGGCAACAATACTCAGGTTGGCTGCGGGGCAGAAGCGGTGCCCGGTTGGTAGCACGGGGCCCAAGGCGTGCCAAAGGAAGACTCCACGATGGATCCATGCTTCCAGTCTGTTTACACCGAATTCAGAGCCTTTGAACGTCGCGGCGGAAACCGAGACTCGTCGGACCAGGTGATCTTCAGTCGTCCCGTCTTGTCGAGATGACGCGGCTGTAGCTCATCTGCTTCAAGGTGTGACATGCTGTGAGTGCGTATTTAGGTCACTGATGGTCCAGGGGTCGGAAGGTTCAAACGGACGCCTTTCCTAGGGCACAGTGTTACCAGTTCAGCAGATATAAACTGCTCTGGGCTGCAGTTTGGGGCCGTGATGAAGATCTCCAACTAAGGAGGGCTTACTGTAACACCGGCATAATCCCCAAAGTCCTAAAGCAGAGCCAAAACACCGGCCTAATGGCACAGACCAAAAACAAGAAGATCCTCTTTGTTGCCTATTGAGCCTGTGCATCACCGGCAATCATCAGCCCAGGGGTCAGCGTAACCTCACCATGGCAACAACCAGACTCTTGCCACTCACCCAGATAGCGTCAAAGGCGGCGCGCCGCAGGACGCCGGTGCTAAAGGACATCGTTAGAGACACGGGCAGAAGAAGAGGGACCTACAAAGTGCGTCAGAGCTCTGCCTTTCTCTTGCTGTTGCCATGATTCCTCAGATGTGCCTCCGTAACGCTAATTGGTCGTAATCGTGCCCCCTTACCGACCCCCTCGGCGTACTCTCCAACGTACGACCTCAAACGAGCAAAAGCTGGGAAGGGTTTGGGATGGGGAAATGCAAATTTCAAAGAAACACTGCGTTCCCTTTAAGACGGTTTCCGTGGCTCTAAAACCTCGCTGTATTTTTTATGCATTAATGCTGCGTCACAGAAGTGTAAACGACCTTTACCGAGGGTCCGGACCCGACCCCGTACCACCATAGATCCTTGCTTTTGTTGGACTTGTTCCTATGAATGGTCTGGAAGCTCCTTTTTTTCCATCTGCTTTTTTCCTTTTTTTTTCATCTTGGGTCCAAAAAAGATCTGTAGCGCAATCCCCGTTTCCATGGTGACAGTCCATCCTAGGTGCCCCCGAGCCCAGAGGCTTGGGCGGAGCTTCTGGACCTGGTTATAACACGAGGCTTTGTTTTTGGTACAGTAAAGTTTTAAGCGGTGTTTGTGAGCGTAACTCTGTACTGCAGAGCTCGATGAAGGTGGGATAAAGTAACCCCTTACCCACGTGCTCCTATCAGATACTGACGAACGACGGTTCTGAGGGAGCGCACAGAGATCACCCCTCTTCAGTTCAGGCTTTTTAGGTCTGAAATTCCTCCAGATTCTGAATCTGTTAGCGATATGACGCCCTGAAGAGGGAGAAACATTGTTTTTAAACGTTTTCCTGATAAACCGGAGTTCCTCTGATCATCTTTGCCTCTCAACGCCTGTCCTGGATGCTGAGGTATTACGATTTATTATTAGGCACATGAAAGCTCCCGTGGGTCTAAAGTGGAGACGTCCCAATACTTTCGATTATATGGCAAAGTGGGGGGAAAAAAAAAACATCTTCTAATGTGCAGTCACAGCAAATAACTGTATTACTTTATGATATTTAAAATGCTTTAAATAACCGGGAAGCAGTGAAATGACAGCAGTGATAAAGCTCATGTGAGGAGGATTATTTATTATAAGTTTGTAAATAGCAACGTGATTTAATTACACACACACACACACACACACACACACACACACCATTCATAACACTCTAGAGTGACAGCTCCTTATCATAGTCAGTAGAGACAGCAAATCCCATCTTTTAATTGCGTTAGCGTAGGGACACGATAAGAACCCAGAGCCGTAACGTCTCGGACTAATTACGGGAGTCATTAAGGGGACTGCGCACGCTCAAAATGATAACCGTATCTGAAAAAAGAGAACTTGTGATCGTTCCGCACCAGCAAAAGCGCGTTTTTTTTTTTACCCAAACTGGGGTTTTTGTCGAAATTAAAATGGCTTTAGATGATCGAGATGAAGACTGCAGATAATAAAATAAAACACAATTAAAAATAAATAAAAAGCCTAGCAATTTTATATGCATACACTTCCCTGATTTGGCCATCACGTGAAGGAAGCACCTCGGTTCTTGATGATAACTTGTCCGGCGTGTGCAGAGCAAATCAAATTCAATTCAATTTAATTTTATTAATATAGCGCTTTTTTACAACGTAGCATCGTCTCAAAGCAGCTTTACAGTAATACAATGATCTAAACGGCCAATCCCAAGATGAGCAAGCCCAGGGCGACAGTGGCAAGGAAAAACTCCC
>JAUZST010011605.1:0-11830 GCA_034779995.1 Parotocinclus haroldoi
TGTGTGGCCCCCCCCCCCCCCCCATCTCACTGTGTCTGTGTGGGTTTACTTCGGGTACTCCGGTTTCCTCCAACAGTCCAGAGACATGCATTAGGTAATATATAATTTTAAACTGGTCTGACTTAAGCCTTTATATATTATAGACTAGTGTTAATGTAACTTTGTTTATTGATGTAACCTTGTGTGTCTGTCCCTTAAATGGCCATTGATACTGTTGGCAACGTTGAACAAATCCAAACAAATAATACTTTGCAGTTGGTGGAAGTTTTGTTATGTTGTCGTTTATTTACTGTAATTGAATTTAGGGTTATTTTTTTTATAATCAGCATGTGTTCTTGATTAATTTCTAAGCAGGTTATAAATAACCTTATATGACCATGGATGTATATGCAAACAGATGTTGGGCATAGGGAGTCCCCTCTGTGCCTGCATGGGTTTTCTCCGGGTATTCCGGTTTCTTCTTACATTCCAAAGACATGCTTGTTAGGTTAATTGGTGTTCCAAAGTGCCCTTCTTTTGCAAATATGTGTATATGTGTGTGAGTGCATGTACCATGCGACGGATTGGCATCCTGTCTAGGCCAGTTATTGCCTTGTGCCCCGTTTCTCCAGCTGAGGAGAGGATAAGAAAATAAATAAACGAATGTCGTTTGTAAATGTAAGTATATTAACATGCTTGAGCAGGGTTCGTTTTCGGTCTGTTTCGCTTCATTTTCTGTTATCTCTTCGTGCTGATTTTTAGGATATTATGGATGGTTCCAATCTACAGCCTGGATAGTGTGAGTATGAACTAGGAAATACTGTACTTTCATAGTCAGATCATTTGTGGCCAGCATGTGTAGCATGTGGCTTGCATGCTTTTGTTGTTATCTCTGTTCCAAATCCTAATTAAAGTCCTAACGCTGAGGGAGCACATGACTTGCTCAATTGAGGCCATTAGCAATAGTCATGCACTTCTCATCAGCCTCTACAAAATACAGTAACATACAGTATATCACAAAAAGGCGGTTAAACTCATCACATATTATACATTTCTATGGGACAACACTGATGATATGACACTTGGATACGATGTAAAGTAGTCAGTTAGAATACAACGGGTATAACAGTGTAAATTTGATGTGCCCTCAAAATAGCTCAACACACAACTATTCATGTCTGAAACTCTGGCAACAAAAGGCCAAATTATACACCGTTTTGCCTTCCCTGTATCGTGTGACTCACTCGTGTTGCAAGTTCTCAGGTGTGAATGGATCTGTTTTATTTAATGTTGTTGAATGATTAATATGCTGTGTTCTCTCTCTGCTGTGCTGTAGTGGATTGCTCTGAAGTACCCAAGCATAGCCATCTACGTGGACACATGCAGGGAGTGCTATGAGGCCTATGTCATCTACAACTTCATGATCTTCCTGCTGAACTTCCTGGGCAAGCAGTATCCCAGCCTGGTGGTGATGCTGGAGGTGCAGGAGCAGCAGAAACACCTACCGCCTCTCTGCTGCTGCCCGCCATGGCCCATGGGAGAGTGAGTGGCATGTTGCATTGACGTCCCCAGGCGGGTTGTGCACCGTTCAGACATTGCAGTTATGGATCCGCCCAGTGTTGGACTCCTGCTGGGAGCAGACATTGTGGGTTGATGGCGTTCTTTAAAAAAGATGAGGCGTTCTGTTAAAGATGAGGAAGTACGATCAAATATTGATGGTCCTACATAATAAGCGTTGCGTTCAGTTAAAGTTGAATGGTGTGACCGTGTACCCTGTGGTGGCAGAAATATTTCTATTGGTAGAAATGGGGCTATACTGTTTATACGGCGTTTCTGCAACCACAAGTAATACAGTATGAATCCAATATAGTTCATGTTTTGTCTACAGGGTGCTGTTGCTGAGGTGTAAGCTGGGAGTTCTGCAGTACACTGTAGTGAGACCCGTCACAACAATAATCGCATTGTGAGTGTCCACTGTTCTGTTTGTTTAGCGCTGGCACTGTGATATTAAAGTAGCTCCTGACTGACGTTATCTGAGTGGGTGGATGGAGTGGGTGGATGGAGTGGGTGGATGGAGTGGGTGGATGGAGTGGGTTGAGTGGAGTGGGTGAGTGGAGTGGGTGGAGTGGAGTGGGTTGAGTGAGTGAGTGGGTTGAGTGAGTGGGTGGGTTGAGTGAGTGGGTGGGTTGAGTGGGTGAGCTGACTGGGTGGGTTGAGTGGGTGAGCTGACTGGGTGGGTTGAGTGGGCTGAGTGGATCGGAGAGTGGGTGATTACTGTTTGAACATCCGTGCAGGAAATAGATAGTTAGGTTGTATTCCAGAGAGTACAGTGTATTAACATCTACAGAAAGTCTCAGGCATTGTGTATTTTTTATTTATATGCTGCTTAATATGGTCACTGACCTTTGTAGTTCTACAGGGTAAAAAGTCACATGACACCCTTTTATTTCAGAAACAAAAGGGCAATGACATATTTCAGTATTCCAGCATGTAATGGGTGAGGGGGCCTGTCTTTTAAGCTATGTCCAGTACATGGCAAGGGCAAGTTTTTCCAATGAATACCAGACATTCACAGATTTTCAATATCTGTGTGGTTCAGATGTTATCAACAAAGAAAGCTGAACGCATTAGATGTTCTTCACAGATAACTGAAGGTGTAAGTAACGATTCTGATGTTCTGGGAAGCAGCATGCATTATGTCCAATGGTTTTTCCCTCCTTTTTTCAGTCCTGTGCCTTTTACCCTGTGCAGTTATAGGCATACTGTAGCACATCTGTTTCTCTACGTACTTCGGCAGTAACCTTTACTCTGCTCTCTAATGGTCAGGATCTGCTCTAACAGATCAAGTACTATTTGGGTGCTGGAGCACCCAGCTCTGCAGTGACACTCATGTGGTGGTGTTAGGTTGTTGTGCTAGTAAAAGTGCATAGCAGTGCTGGTGGAGTTTACACCATAGTGATTGCTTGACCTGAAATGGACCCCCATAACAAAATGTAGAGCCACCAGCACCCTGTTTGTAGCATCATGTGAGCACTGACGAAGGATTCGAAGACGACAGAAGAATATGAGGCAACATGGTGAGGGTCTCTAAGAAAGTGCACGGTAACCGAGCAGTATTTTTAAACTCTTCAAATCATATCAGCTCAACACACATTTACACAACACCACCACATCAGTGGTACTGCTGTGCTGAAAATGATCCAGCACCCAAATAGTTCCTGATCTGTGCTTTTCCTGTGCTGGTCCTGACCATTAGAGAACAATGAAGAATAGATAGAGAAAGAGATGGAATACAGGCTGTAAATGTAGACCTGCAAATGGTGGAGTGCCTAACCCAAATTTTGGTCCAATCGTCGACAGTAGGTTACTAAAATAAGAAACCGAATGGTGCCCTAAGACTTTTGGACAGTGCTGTAGATGTGACTTAAAATTGTACATTGAGCCTGCATATTTGTGGGTAAACATGCCACCCATTTCTCAGATTCTCAGGTACACACGTCTACCCCCAAGTTTTGTCATGTAAATATCTAATTCCTTCTTATATTTGATGTGCTTTGTACCTTTTTTTTTTTTTTTAGAATTTGTCAGCTCTGTGGGGTGTATGATGAAGGCAACTTCAGCTCCAAAAATGCCTGGACCTACCTGGTGATCGTGAACAATCTTTCCCAGCTAGTATGTGTTTTTCTATATTTTCTTTTCATTTGTAATGACTTCACTGCCAATCCAGAGAGGTTTGTTTTTAAGCTAAAGTCTTAGAGTTTCGCACCATTTTTTCCATTTTCAATCTTCACACAGTGTGCGTTTGAAACATTTACATGGGAACATGAGCTAACCAACCACCAAACCACTTTATCTATCCCAAACTGGCTCATGCTGCGTTACCTGTAGCATGTGCTTTCTTCCACAGGAGTGCTTTGTCACTCGGTGTACAATGAAGTTCAAAACATGAACTACTTACAAACAACAAATAGAAAATGCATGTACAGTGGGGAAAGGAAGTATTTGATACACTATTAAAGTTTTTCAACTGCAGAGAAATGAGAGGTCTGTTTTATCGTAGGTACACTTCAGCTGTGAGAGACAGAACCTAAAAAACACAGGTAACGAGCTCAAACAGGTACAGTTAATACAGGTGGTGAGTGCAGAATAGGAGGGGCTTCTTAAAGGAAAACTTTAAGGAAGTCTGCGAGAGCCAGAATGCTTACTGGTTGGTAGGTGATCAAATACTTATGATGCAATAAAATGCAAATTTGTTATTTAAAAATCATAAAATTCTGTGTCACACAGTTGAAGTGTACCTATGATAAAAACTGCAGACATTTTGTAGGTGGGAAAACTCGCAAAATCTGCAGTGTATCAAATATTTTCCCCACTGTATTATGTTTTCCTTTCCTCTAGTTTTGCACATTCATATATTTCAAAGTCTTCGGGAGAAACTTTTTATTTGTTGATTTACCTTTCACAATAGATGACATAACAGTGGCAATATATTGCAATATTTATTAACTGCTGAATGAACGTTTTATTATTTCAGAAACTCCCAATAACAGTATTTACTGATTCATTCTACTACATTTTCTCTTGATTGTTGTTTCAGTTTATAAGACATTCACTCATTCATTATCTTCCGCTTAATCCACGCAGGGTCGCTGGCCAGCCGGTGCCCACCCGGCAACTTTGGGCACAAGGGCAGAAACAACCAGACGGAGATTTAAGAATTTAAATTAAATTGATTTTGTGGCTTTTTGTCTGAAAGCAATGTAAAAGAATAGGCAGTTTTGTTCACAAAGGCTATCGATATGGTGCGTGTATGGTGCGTGCGATTATGGTATTGTGAAAACGATTGTACAAAACTGTAAAACTGTGTAGTTCTGTCTCCAGTCTAACCTGTAGTGCTGTCAGGGGAAAAAAAAAAAAGATGTTTCAGTCAGCTTCTTACAGTGCACCCTGTTCTCTTCAGTTTGCCATGTACTGCCTGGTGCTGTTCTATAAGGCTTTGAGAGAAGAACTGAGTCCTATCAAACCTGTGGGCAAGTTCCTCTGTGTCAAACTCGTCGTCTTCGTGTCGTTCTGGTGAGTAAATATGAGTTAATATACACTGACTGGCCACTTTATCAGATACACCCGTTCAACTGCAGATGTGGTTAAGATAACCTCTATCACAATGTGGCGTTAATGGAAGTTTAAGTGACTTTGAACGTGGAGTGGTTGTCTGTGCTTGACGGGCTGGCCTGAGTGTTTTAGAAACTGATGATTCACTGGGATATACTCTCTATGGTTTAAGGAGAATGGCCAGACTGGTTCAAGCTGTGGCAGGATCAGAAATGGACGTAAACAACCTGAAGGCATGGCTTCATGTTTCTTTGTAATGACGGTTCAGACTGCTTCTGGTGTGGGAGTAACTCGTGCACTAATTTAGGAATAGGATATGAAAATATTTACCTATCCCTGATGGTAATGGTGATTTTTAAAACATTATTTATAAAGTGGAAATCCTAATGGCATCACCAACACCTTTCTTAAATTGGGCCGTCTCTCCATCGACAAAGATGGAGGATTATTTTGATGGTTAGTAATGACAACTGACC
This sequence comes from Parotocinclus haroldoi, assembly GCA_034779995.1. Classification (NCBI taxonomy): domain Eukaryota; kingdom Metazoa; phylum Chordata; class Actinopteri; order Siluriformes; family Loricariidae; genus Parotocinclus; species Parotocinclus haroldoi. The sequence continues at coordinate 5,568 of JAUZST010011605.1, forward strand.
GAAAGGATATATCCTCTTGGCTTTCAGGTTGAGCAGTTAGCATAACCCACAAATAGAGTAAGTGTTTGGCTTTTACTTTTCAGTCCATTACGCACAATATTACATTCGATTTTCAATACTGTATTATAAACTAATCGTTGTGGTAATGATTTTGGCCAGTTGTAGTTTAATGTAAGTGTTAATGTGTGATCAGCTGTGATACAGTATAGACTATACTGCTCACATAGACACTTCAAAATAAAATACCCCATAATGAAATATCTCCTAATTTTTGTGACCAGTGTATTTTCAGCTCGTTGATTCGTGATACATTTTAACTTTTTAGATGTTTATGGGTTTCACTGAATGTAACTCCTATGTGAATCAGGAAGATCCAACTCCATTAATGCATGTAATGCCTGATACAGTGTGGGTTTTCTGGGGATCTGGAACGGATTCATTCAAATTGCATAATATCTTAGTTTTATACCTCAGTTTTCGTCATTAATTCCTGTGACTTTTGAATCACCCTGAAAGTAAGTAGTTCTCATACAATTTTGGCAACATTCTCACTTCTGTGTGTTACCATTCCGGGTGCTCCACGTTCCACCCATTGTTCAAACACATGCATTAGGTTGCCGGGTCACATGACTAGCGTGTTGATCAGTTACAGAAACCGTTCTCTTCCCATATTAAAAGCTATCAAAAAACTCTGATGCTAATGTAATGTTAAATAAACCTTATAAGCAAACATGCATGTATGACACCTGCAGGCAGGCGGTGCTCATCGCGTTGTTGGTCAAGGTGGGCGTGATTTCAGACTCTCACACCTGGGACTGGGACAGCGTTGAGGCCGTGGCTACTGGACTTCAGGTAAACTGTTGTTGTTCTGCTTATTAGCCTATTCATTTCACTTAACAAGTAAAGCAGTGTATACAGAGTCCATGCTGCTTACCAAGTCATGAATTGTGGGCAGGGCGGGTAGCACCGCTGCCTCAGAGCAAGAAGGTCCTGGGTTCAATCCCAGGGTGGCGCGGAATGGGTCACATTTATGTCATTTAGCAGACACCCTTATCCAGAGCGACTTACAATTCATACAATTCAAGCAATTGTGGGTTAAGGGCCTTGCTCAGGGATCCAACTGTGGCAGAGGGGGGATTTGAACCCTGGACCTTCTGGTCCATAGTCCAGTACCTTGTGTACTGCGTGGTTATACTCTGGGTATTCTGGTGTCCTTCGAAAGATGTGTGTTAGGTTATATGATTACTCAAAATTTTGCCATTGACTTCTGTATCATATAACTAGTTCTGATAAAACCTGTGTGTGGATGTGTCGCTGAAATGGCCACTAATGCGATAGCGATTTGTGGTGCTATTGCAGGACTTTATCATCTGTGTGGAGATGTTCCTGGCAGCCATTGCTCACCACTTTAGCTTTACCTACAAGCCTTACATCCAGGAAGCAGAGGAGGGCTCGTGCTTCGATTCCTTTTTGGCTATGTGGGACATGTCGGACATCCGTGCCGATATCTCTGAGCAAGTGCGCAATGTCGGTGAGTTACCAAGCCATATGGCAAAAGTTTTACTCCCCTGGTTTAGTGTGGTGTTTGAAATCCTAAACATACAAATAAATAGATAGGGATGGTGAGAGGATTTGTGAACGGATTGTTTATGAAGGTGGATGAAATCATGGACCAATGAGTAAGTAAATGGATGGATAGGGTGGCTGGATATTTGAATGTAAAGACATGGATGGAACTTTTAATATGGGAAGAGTGATGGATTTAGTTTGTGAGGTGTTTTAGTAAGACAGATGGGAGAATAAACTGAGATGGGGAAATAAACAATATGGGTTAGTGGTGTAATGTAGATGGAAACGGTTTCTGTAATTGACTATTTTATTTACTTGCAGACAGTTTGAATCCAGTTTATTTCTTTTCATTTGTTAATACACGTCCATTCCTGTATTTCCGACCTGCAGCACGTTCCAAAAAAAGTAGGGATGGTAAAGCATTCACCCCTTTTTTAATGTCGCTATTCCTCCTCACATTTCGTTTGTCCCATTCTTCCTGTAAGCACATCTTAAGCTGTGGAACAGTACGGAATCAGGGTTGGAAACAGGATGGCAGGCAGGCCAGTCCAGTATTTGTACTCTCTGGATGGGTAGCACCGCTGCCTCACAACAAGAAGGTCCCGGGTTCTATCCCAGGGTGGAGCAGCTTGGGTCCTTTCTGTGTGGAGTCTGTATGTTTTCTCTGTGTCTGCGTGGGTTTACTCCGGGTTCTCTGGTTTCTTTCCACAGTCCAAAGACATGCGTTAGGTTAATTGGTGTTTCTAAATTGTCATTGACTTGTGCATGCAAACTCCTCAGACGTGTAACTGGAAACAGCTGCACGCCGGTCCCAAGCCCGGATAAATGGGGAGGGGTGGAGAAAGCAATGGCAAAACTACTCCACATTTCTAAAGACAGGAATGTGTGGAGATCGATGATCCATCAAGTGACCGAGACATCGGCTGCGACTGTACGGTTATTCCATCCTTCCATGCAATGTGTGTAAAATTCAGTTACTGTGATGGGGGTGAACAGAAGCATGTCAAACTATTCAGTAGGGTGTATGGTCACCCAATACTGCCAAAACACACCGACACTGATGGGGCATGGACAGGATCAGATTGTCCAGCAGGTCATGTGGGATCCTCTTCGTATTCATTTTGAATATCCCCTCATTTTTGAGAGCAATGTATTACTGGTTCATACTGTCTGCAATTAAATAAAAAAAACAAAGTAAATCCAAGAAGCACTGTATATTTTTTTGTATTTGTATTGACCATGCTATCCCACATTTTTGTAATTTGGGGTTAGAAAAGCTAGGATAGATGGACGGATTGATCAACCTGTAAAGGAGAAGTAAAAATCTGTGGCCTAGAGTTTAAGTTACTAGACTTTCTACCAGAAGGTACAGGGTTCAGGGTGCCAAGCTGCCACAGTTTTGGATCTTTGCAAGACTTTTAACCCATATATATATATATATATATGTATGTGTGTATGTGTGTATGTGTGTGTTTTTTTTTTTTTTTTTACTCCTTCAGGGCGAACAGTGATGGGCCGGCCCAGGAGGAGCTACTTTGATGATGACGCAGAGCGCGACGAAAGCAAGGGGCTATTAGCCTCCAGTTCTCAGGACGGTGTTGCCGAGGCCTCATCCGGTCCTCCGTCCCCCTCGGGCCATTATCAGGGTCTAGGACACACCGTCCCCTCACACTCTCGCTCGGCCCCCGCTGAACTCTGCTCCAAACCCTGGGAAGGGGACGTGGACGATATTGCTCCCACCGTGCTGAGCGGGAACTCCCATAACCATGCACATTATTCTCAGATCACCTAGCTCAGCTTTATTTCATGCAACCAAAGCTAATGTGGCTAGCAGACTATAAGGTAATGTGTTATCTACAGTTCCAAATATAGTTCATTCATATTAACTATTGGGTAATTCTGAAAATGGAAAGGCGGTTTTGGGCCAGTTTTAGTAGTCCGGGTATATTCAGATTTTAGTCGATAAATTTGAATCTTATTTTATCATGCATTTTAATTGGACCTCTTTTGATGAGAGCAAAGGGCAGATCGTGTCTAATGAGAGTTTATCACACGACATTAATCAATAGCAGCTCCTCTGTGCAGCTTAAAAAATAACATTAAACATTAATTAAAAAAGTATTATAAGTATAATAAAATAAAAAAAGAATTTAGTGACTACAGCACACATGTCCACACTGCAGGTATAAGTGGCCCAAATCTTTCTCTCATTTATTGAATCGAATTCGATTCCAATGGCAGTCACCTTTTTATATATTGTACTGAAATCTGATGGCACATTAGAGTTGTGACGCTTGCCTTAAATCGTACAGGAATTAATGTAGAATCAATTGCTTTGGTTCAATCTGACATAATTATGCACTAAAACCAGTTCGTCTTGAGCCGAGCGTTCCTTATTGTGCATGCTGAGCTTATCTCGGCTTGGATTAGTTTGACAGTCAATCGAACTTGAATGTAACTGACTGAGGCAACTAATAATTATTTCCAGAACCCTAAAAAAAAAGTAGAAACTGTATGTATTTAATAGGCTAAAAAGCTGCATCTGCCATTAAAATCGCCCCTTCGGTCAGCGAGCTGGATGTGGCTTTTCGTTTTCGACAGCTATGCACCGTTTAACGACCGCATTTCGTTCTGTGAAGCAAGATGTTGGCCGGGTTGTACGTTTCCCCCGCATTGCCATAGTCACAGACATTTATGCTACTGTATTACAAATAAAAAAGGGTATTTTACAAGAAAACTGCAAACAATACGTAAATGCAGAACACAACCATCTGCACAACCCTAATGGCACTGCATTTTTAATGTATGGTTCTTCGTAATTGTTATTGATGGTAATACGGTACTGTTATGACCCTGTGTGCAGGAAATCTGCAACACTTAAGAGGATGATATGATGGGTCTGATGCCTTTTGAAAGAAGCTGAAACTGCACTGCTAGACAGTTTTAAGAACAACACAGAAGATCAGCCAGATGAAACAGAGACTCGGAGCGAATGTGAACCGGTTTATATAGTTATAGGTAATATAGGACAATATACAGGTCATTAGGGACAAACTATAAGTACTACTTACAATAGGAAAGGCACATAAAGTTACAAATTTTTACAACTAAGTAGTGAAAGGCGTATTAACAAACACAAGTAAAAAGATATCTAAACACTACGACCGAGTTAAAACAGCCTCTAGTCCAGACGTGGGCTAACGAGCAAGCGAGTTAGTCTGACACGCACAAGCGCATGGACTTCTGCTCTTAAGCTATTAACTCCCGTCTCTGCTCGTGGATAGTGTTTTGGCCGTTGAGGTGACCATTTTTTTTTGTCTGGAGTTAAGATAATTATTCATTATAGTTTTAAAGCCAGAGGACGTTGATGAGATCGTTAAATGGTGCATACATGTACTTCTCTTAATAATGGGGTACTCTAATATTCCAGTCCGAATTATATAGCACGGATATTTCCAGAAAGCCTCGATTTGTAAATTCAGAAATGTATGTTCCTTGGAATCACATGCTTACGATGAGCATTATTTAAAAACCCAGCAGCTGCTGAATCTCGTACGTTCACCACACACTACGATGTCTGTGTCAGGATTATGTCATATAGTCATGTGGTGCTATTTTTGTTTTTCCTTTCTACTGGTGGACTGTATTAAGGTGATAACAAAGGTACCTTTTACAAAGGTACATGCTTTATAAGGTCCAGTCAGTTCTATTACACCTACAAGTGAAAATTGCCACTGAGTGTAAGGACAGTGTAGGTGTAGATATTCAGATATTATTACGTAAATAAAAATCTGATTCAGCCAGTATATTAGAACTTACTATCATCTGCATATTCACATCGTCTGCACCGACTGTTTGTTTAGAGACTTGTTTTAATTGTCGTTTAATTGACGAGTTTTACATACACTACCCGAAGTGCCAAAGTCTGACAAACAACCATCTGAAAAGAAACTGACAGTTACAGAAACTTTGCTGCAGAGATTAAGTTTATCGAGCACAACATACTTAAATGTATAGTACAGTACATTTTTTAAGTATTTGCTCTTCTGCCTAACACTTGCAAATGAAAACCCACTAAATACAACCTCACTCCTATTCATTTGTAGAATTAAAGTCCGATATGTCTGAGGCTCGGTTGGTGCAGCTTTTACATTGGTTTGCTGGGGCCGTGTGTTTTTGAGCCCCAGAGGTGTCTCAAGCCTGGCTGTGCGCTACAGTCTGAGGGACAGAAGGCTGAGCAGCTCCCCACCGCTGTAACAGGAAACCCATTGGCTGATTGAGGTGCCAACTAATATGGAAGATGAGCATGCAGAGATTAGCATTTTCTTCTTTGCAGAGGCACTTGCTCACCTACAGTCCTCCTCATTCTGCAGAGGGTGGGGCAGGCTGGACAGTGTAAACACAGAGCACTTAAGATGCACGTAATCCGAAAACTGCAAAAAATCTGATTTTGTTAGTAATCCGGTCAATGAGTATAGATCTTCAGTGATCACAGAATATTACAGTTTTACAATCCAAGCAGTTGTGGATTAAGGCCCTTGCTCAGGAATCCAACTCTCCCTTCTGGTCCGTACTTCAGTTCAGTTGAATCCGGTTAATCGGACCAAATGGGGAAGCGATCGTTTTGGTCCTAATAACCGGCTGGTCCGATTAATCGAACATACCCTATGTTACAAGACGGGACGTGCTATAAT
>JAUZST010011606.1:0-11829 GCA_034779995.1 Parotocinclus haroldoi
TGTGTGTGTGTGTGTGTGTGTGTGTGTGTGTGTGTGTGTGTGTGTGTGTGTGTGTGTGTGTGTGTTTGTTTGTGTGTTTTTTCTTTGGAGGGACTGGGCATGTGAATGTGGGTGGGAATACTGTCTGATAGCCCCCTGTGGATGCTGTAGAGGTTTTTTCTGCATGCAGGTCACTCCCAAGGCCCCTGGTTCTCCTCTGCCTCCATTCATTACTGTCTCTGTGGCTCGTTCTCTTTCATGCCTTCACACACGTACCAGCCCTGGGTAGTGTAAAAACGGAAAAAGAAACAAGTAAACAGTGTTGCGGCCTTCTGCTTGCTCGGTCCTTTATGCAGCTCTTGTGTGCGTGAGTTGCGTGTTCTGGATATGGTGCTCTGCTGTGTGTGCTGGCGTGCTGGGTGGTTGCATGGTGTGTGCTAATTGTGTGCGTTTTCATGTAGCTCTCGTCTCATTTGCTTCTTTACCCTTTGATTAGTGCATTCTCACTATTTATGGCGTTTGTGGTAAGCGGTTGTATCCGATACAGCTGATAATTGAAGGTCTAATTAAATGGAGGAAAAAGCGATATGTTCGCTTACTAGAAACCAGGGATACTAAATATAAAGTCCCAATTTTTTTTGTTGCTTTTGAGTGAAAAAGATAGTCAAATATTTAATAAGGCATGCATGCATGGCAGAAGCTTGTATTGTTTCTTGCTGTGAAAATGCAACTGTCAGTCATGTCATCCCATTCCTAATAATCGAACAATGGACGTTCTGTTCCTGAAGTATTTGTGTTGGAACAGCTTGGAATTTGACTATGAAGCTTCCAAATATGTGGCAAAATACAATCAAATTAATGTCTTCCATTATAGAAAACCATGTTCATTTAAAATTGTAACTTGTGGTTTGCAGACCGACATCAACATCCGTTAAATATCTTTTCAGTTTACTTTACACTTTCTTACTTGGGGACCGTGGTGGCACAGGGTAAGGTACTGGACTAGTGGACCAGAAGTTTCAAGTTTCAGCACCTTTGCCGAACTGAAACTGATGGGTGCTTGTGCCTATAAACCACTGGATTGGAGGACTGTATCAGTTTCGGGATAAGAGTGCACGCTCAATTTCTTTATAAGTCTGAGCTGTAATGAAAAGAAAAGGCGCCAGTTGTGAACATTGATTAGACTGCGTTTGGAGAACGTTGTCTTGTCCCTGACAAATTCTTTGTTGATCCACCTTGTACAGTACTTTCATTACATCTGGTTTGTTTGGATACAGCTTCACCCATTTTACTTGTAGTTGGAAATATTTGTCCATTGTTATTTAGAATTTGTGGCTTGGTGTGTAGCACCACTGCCTCACAGCAAGAAGATCCCGGGTTCAATCCCAGGGTGGAGCGGTCTGCACGTCCTACTTCCTCCCACAGTCTAAAGATATGCAGTTAGATTAATTGATACTCTAAATTGGCAATGACGTGTGTGTGTCTGTGTGTGTGTCTGTGTGTGTGTCTGTGTGTGTGTCTGTGTGTGTCACTGGTATTGAGATGCTGTGTAGAACTTGTGTATGGATATAACCTAGTGTGTGTTGCTGAGAAGTTTGCCTATAGTAAAACTTGGTCTGGTTTGATAATTGGTTCATGTCATGTGAAGTTTTCAAATCAGATATTTTACTAAGTAAGTGTTCAATAATTTGACGTTTTAGGATTCTAATGTGTAACTGTTATTGGAGGCGGCTTTAAAAAAGTTAATATTTGGAGTGTAAGGTGACAAAAGGTGTTTTGACATGGTATGATGGTATTCCTGTATGCACATGCACTCTGGCTCGTGTGGGCTGCCATTTGTTGTGATCATTACTTAAGAAGGATGCAAGTCCTGTCTATAACAACGAGCTAGCAATGGTCTGGCATGTTGCTTCAGTTTGCGGTTTAACATTGTGGCAGGCTTAGCATAATGTGTTACTAATGTACATAAACAGATGGTGTGAGTTACCTTTCAAGTCCTGGGACATTCTTGGACATTCTGTTGTGAGAGCCCCTGTTCTTCATTTGCATAAATTCTTGTTTGAATAGGTTGTTCTGTACTGTTCTGCCATCCATATAGTTGACTGTTTTAAAGTTGGAAGTAGGTGTGTCCTGTATAGTTATTTTATTTGTGACCAACTACAGTGTCTCCTTAACTTGTACTGTCAAAATACCGTATTTTCCGCACCATTAGGCGCACCGTATTATAAGGCGCATGCTAAAACATACGGTCTACGAAAAAAGTAAAGGAAGCGAAACGGTGATTTTAGTTTAACTTTATTCTACTATTTAACAAAACACATTAATTTTGAATTCTCCCTCTATCAAGCACTCTGTTCTCTTTCATCATTCTCTGAGTCAGTCTCGTCGCCAGATGGCTGTTCAGCAATGAATGCCGGCTTTCGCAAAAGTTCGGACAACAGTTAAAGCAGAAACCTTAGCCCATCTATCCATAATTCATTCACAAACATTGGCGTAACTCGCCATGCACTCCCTCCCAGTCTTCATAAACGTGTGATTGCTGTCTATCATCCATTGCTCCTACGCCGCTCGCAACTCCGCTTTTAAACGCCCTGTTTACACCAATGTCCAGCGGTCGGCGTTCTTTCGTTAACCCTCCCGGAACGATGGCAAGCTCCGAATTCGAGCCACCTCACTTTACCACGGAAGCTTCATCTCTACTTTTTAAGTTGGCGCAGTTCATTTTCCTGCTTTATCCACTTCCGAACCATAGATTAATTTATGTTGAATTCTTTTCCAATTTCTAACGGCGTAACTGCTAGCCTGTAGCTTGAATTGTGCTTCGTAAGCGTGTCTCTTCATTGGTGCCATTTTTGGGAGTTATGGGCAAACAAATGCTGGTTTGCTGTATACGGTAAGCGTAGTACTCTACGTATTGCGTAATGTTCTCTGATTGGTTTACGTACTGTGTACGTATTACGTCCCTGTATCAGCCAGAAAAGGATCGACAGTCAATGAAGTGGAGCGCTTACGAAAGTCTCACAACAATACTTTTATAGATTTTGGAACTCGGTACACATATAAGGCGCATGTCCGATTTCTGGTGAAACTTAAGGCTCTTAGGTGTGCCTTATAGTGCGGAAAATACGGTAAATGTAGTACTTGCTTGGAATGAGCTGACATGGCTTCCCAAGGTGTTTTAACACCAACCCATACACTGTTCAGTAGTGCAGCTTGTATTTTTCATGACAGGCACACTATTCAATTATGTATCCCTGATGGACTGACCATTAGAAACAAAATAACGTAAAGTAATTTGACTGGCTTTGGGTTTTATGTAAAATACCAGTTAGTTATTTAGCAAATTATGCAAAGACAAGATTGGTGGAAACACAAGAGACTAACACTATTCCACTACCTCAACATGAAGCACCCCAAAGAGTACCCCGAATGCCAGAAAGAATGGGGATGGCAAATGGTTGCTACAACCATTGCAGTATCAAAGACATTTGAAAGTTATCACGGATGCCACGACTTATTTTGCCAAGTATATATTGCCCAACAAAACGATCAAAAAAAAGTTTGTTAAAGTAGTTTATTCTTATTCCGCTGTTGTCAAGATCAGACCCCCCCCCCCATGTCTATCATGTTATCTATGATGGTTTTCTTGTACGTAGTGTTGGCATTTGATTTTAAAACTTAAAGGGCAAAATTTGTTTAAAAGGCTGTTACCAGCTTAAATGGTCTCTTATTTCTGTGATTTTGTGGATTCTGTGGAGGTTTGTGATCCTTCTCCCAAAAGTTGTGCTATTATGACCCAGTTGCTATTTGTACGTCATGCCACAATTGCACATATGATGAACTGACTATCATAGTCCAACTGGATATGCAGTCAGATATGGGAATTTGCTTGTATTACAGTTGTTGGATTACAAACCTTGTTCAGGCAGATTGTAATTTTATTTAAGTTGGCCTCAAACACTCACTCAGTTTCCATACATGGGGCCCAACCCGCAACACCGTCATCCGTCGCAGGGCACGTGTGCACACGAGCACCCTCAATCATTTGCTCACGCTGGAACACTTTGGTGACACCAGTTGGCCTAACAAGTCTTTGGGATAAGGGAAGTAATTCTAGTTCTCAGAGGAAACCAACAAAGACGAGCAGTGACTCGAGCAAGATTTGTGACCAGTGATCACTAACCACTTTGGAACTGTAACCACTGCACTACAGTGCCATACTTGTTAAGGTGTGTAGAATAACGTTTTCAGTTCTAGTTGGGCTTAATAATGAATCAAATTATTGACAGAATATTAGACTTCATGCAAACGGATGCAGTGCCATTGTAGTTTGCTTTTCTTGTATAAGCACGTCAGGTTCTTAAGCACGCTGTACACTTAATAGAGAATTTATTACACACAAATGTTGGTGGTGTTTAATTCATTTTATTCCATACACACCTTTTGGCCTTTTTAGCATTTAATCACTAAGATTCTGATCATAAGGCTTTGTTTGATTGGGATTATCTTACAATATTTTTTTTTGTACAATTATTTAAACAACCATTTTAATACTTTCTGTGTAAATCTAAGCGTTTATCTTAATAGTAGGGGCAGCTCGGTGGGTAGCACCACTGCCTTACAGCAAGAAGGTTCTGGGTTCAATCCCAGGGTCGAGTCTGCTCGTCTAGGGTTGTTCCTGCCCTTGCTCCCAGAGTTGCCGGGAGGGCACTGGCCGGCCAGTGATCCCGTGTGGATTAAGCGGAAGATAATGGATGGATCTTAGTAATGTCATTAAAAATGTCTTTGTTAATAAATTGTTTTTAAGGACATGTCAAAGAAACAACATGTCTCTTTAATCAGATGTGGAGTCTAACATTATTGTAGCCGTGGGTAAAGGTCCACTGATTAGTTCTGGCCCATGAATTCAGAGCTACTGTGCATTATTTAATGAGTAACTTGTGTCTCAATGAGCTTAGCGATTACCCTTTAGATGCAACAGATGGCTGATGTGCTTAAAATGGGCGGATGTCCTTAAATGTATTAATTAGAGCTCACCTGTGAAATGCATGCACAGCTTGGAGTTCTCTTTGCAAAATGGTTTAGTGAAGTGAAATTCGATTTTATTCTTGTATGTGGATGGGTGTGAAGTATCCCAGATGCTGAATGGCTCAAAGACTGAGGCCAGCAGGTGAAAGATACAGTGAATGCTATCCATGACTGTTGCCTGCTAGTATATTTCGCTAGGTAGATCTCTCAGTTCATCTCACGTTGTTTGCGTTGACCTAATAGATCCTGTTCATCATTCATTTGCCAGTTGTAATGATATGTGTTTATATACGTTTTTGTCCATTTGCCATTCATCCATTGCCCCTTGCTCACCTCCCCCAAATTTTGGGTAATCAAGGTTACCGATTGGTTGATGTGTGAACACGCAGGACGGTCAGTGTATTAGTACTGCATCAAATGGTGCCAGATATGTGGAAGCTATGTGTTGGTCAGCGATCTGTTTTAGCTGATTATTTAAAACGTCACCGCAATGAAACAAGATGAGAAGCTTTACGTTAAAAGAACGAATTAGAACGATTAGGTATTAAAGGAACTGTTGGTTTAATCTGAGTGCTAAATTGTTTGTTTCAATGAAAAGCAAGTCCATTAATGTGGTAATTTACGACCAAATCTCTCAGTAAAGTAGGCTTTTATGGCGTCTTCCCAATTCTGTTAGCCACGACGTATGGTCTGATGTTAACTGCAGCATTAACTTTGAAGTTATTGTCATCAGTGGATCCCCCTAAAACACTGAATTACGAATATTTTTTCAAAACATAAGTGTGTGTGTGTATATATATGTGTGTGTGTGTGTGTGTGTGTGTGTGTGTGTGTGTGTGTGTGTGTGTGTGTGTGTGTGTGAATGTATGCATATGCAATGTATGCATATATACATATATACACACACACTTACTTGCAAGTATAGTAGCAAAATAGCTTTGAAATATCTGCGCTTTTAACATTGTATAAAATGTCCCCTAATTGTTGCTCATCTTTCAATCTGTTTTTGAGATGTACACCTCACCAAGTCTAGGAAAGTGCACGTGGAGATGCATTTTCCTAGTTTTATACTCTTGAAGCAACAGAAGTGCGATCCATCTGCAGAGCTCAAACTTACTGTTGCCCTGGGGGTGCTAAAACATGGAGCCAGGGTGGTTGAGTTCGGATTCAGATAATTGTTGGCTTCTAAATAAAGTACCTAGAACTAATGGCTTGGCAACAGCTCTGCCAAATCTGCCTGACTAGAGACTGGGTTCAAATGACATTTCTTACAAGCCCCGTTCTTGAAAACCTCGATCTGAACTGATAATTTCATCAGCTAAGGTGATGCGTAGTGGAAACTGGGTCGAGATCTAATGGAAGATTCCGGTAGGTACTAGGTTGACTGCTGCGTAAATAAGTATAACCTACTAATAGTAAGATGCACTGATATGAGCTGTTTAAAGTATTATCACAGGAGCAGTGTACCCAGAACCTCGGACCCACTACGCCCGCCATCTTACCGATGTCATGTGACGCATGACGTCACACCACCAACAAAAAATCACATCCATTAATTTAATTAAAAACCTAATTCGCCAACATTTATAATTATTTGAAAATATTTTTTCAATTAAAAAAGCCTTGCTGCTCCTGTTGAATCATGGGATAGGATAGTGTGCTTTGGTTGCATACTTAAAAATGGCTGCCAAATGAGGACGTCATCCGGGGACTCGCGTACTGTTTCAAGCATACTTTGTATTCGGATACACTACATGCTCTCGCCTACTTTTTAGTATGGAAGTATGCGGTTTTGGACGCAGCCATAGTCTTTTGGAAAAAATATCCTGTCTGTTCTAGTTATAAATATCCACTGACCTACGGTTTTATTGCTGTAGATACATTATTAGATACAACTGCACTGTTTATCTAATTTTCTAATCAGCCAATCACATGACAGCAACTCAGTGCATGCAGGTATGTGACGTGGTCAATACGACTTCCTGTTGGAATGGGAAATTCACATTATAGATGTGCAGCCAACAAATCTGCAGAAACTATGTGATGCCATCATGCCAGTATGGATCAAAATCTCTCAGTAATGTTTCCTGCACTTTGTTGAATCTACAGCATGAAGACTTAATACAGTTCTGAAGGCAAAAGGGAGTCCAACCAGGCACGAGCGGGTACTGGATCCTGTCCAGGATCAAGCTGATAACCAAGTAAATGAAAGAATATCACTAGCTAGTAGGGTCATGAATTAAGGTAGTGTGTTGTAAGGGCATAGCAGAAAATGTGCACAGCGGGGAGTATTAGCAGAATGTAAATAAAACTGAAAAACCAACATAGGATTACTTCAGTTAGAGTTTATGAATGTCAGTTTTGACTCATTTTCAAATGTATTCCCCAGCTTTACTGTGTTCTCTCATTAAACAGTTTTAAAATAGATAATTAAACTCACAATCCTGCAACACAAATTTTGTGAGACTGTTTACCCTTCTGTTAGTGATTCCTTTCTATCAGGATGCATTGGTTCCTTGCTTCCTCCTCTTTAAGGCAAATGCCACTGGCTCAGATTCCCCAATAGGAATTACAGCATACAACTGAATGCAACCAGGGCCGTCAAGAGATTATGTAAATGTGTCTTTTTTGTAGAAGAACTTTGTGTATCATTCCGCCATAGTAACTGAGGCGTTGTCATGGCACCCTCTAAATAATCGGTACAGTGCTTTGAACTGTGTGGACTGAATGTGTGTTGTTTTAGTCCACATCCTAAAGGTTTAGGTTAAGTTTATTAATAACGTAAATTAACGTAACGTAATTTTAAGATTCAAACACGTTATGTACAATGCAAAATTTTTGGTAATGCAATTATTGCTATAGAAATCTTTCCCCATAATACTAGCAAAAGCTCACACAGTAATTCTAAAAGACTTCACCCAATGCTACCAACAATAATGTACCCAATAATTGTAGCAATTATTTAAATAAGCAACACAAGAATTCTAGTAATGAAATAGCTAGGTCGCTTAATAATGTTAATAATGTAAAATAGCTATTGTAAATCATCCTTTGATTGTATAGGAAGACCAGCTTTCAACATTTCGTCAAAATGCAGTAAGCAAATGCTACCAAATTCAATATATTTGCAAATCAAATATTTCACATTCAACACACCAACTTGTAGGAATATTAGAGAGAGTGGCAGGAGCAATCCCAAATAAGGAGCTACAATTCAGAAACAAACCTTAAAAACCTCAAACTACTGATATTTGTAGGTAACATTTATAGAAAATAATATGCTTTGCGTGAGAATTGAGAAATCTGATTACTGAGTTAAAATCCTGCTATCTTTATCTGATTTAATCTAACCTAAGAAACCAGATTATGCTGTTTACATTGTTGGCCAGTTAAATAATAACTAACAAAATCCAATTAGGAATTGAATTTTGTGTTTGTAAATTGTAAATAAAGTTCTGATGAATTACTTAGCATTCATTTCTGAAATTTGTTCACAAGTCTAGCTGATGGCTTCTTATTTGACTAGCAGATTTGCTTGGTTATAATATGGCCTAAAATGTTAATGTTGTTGACATACCTTTGGCAAATACTTTTGATACTTGTGGTGGAGAGACTGAATATTAAACAAGACAGCAGACTATCACCTAAGCTTGGTTTTAAGGGAGCAAGAAATTGGTCCTTTCAGATCTTATGGTACAATAAGTGTACAGTGGTGCTCGAAAGTTTGTGAACCCTTTAGAATTGTCTATATTTCTGCATAAATATGACCTAAAACATTATCAGATTATCAAATTTTCACACAAATCCTAAAAGTAGATAAAGAGATCACAGTTGGAACCAAGGTGGTTCAAAGAGATATATCTGAGACATATTTGTGTGTGTGTGTGTGTGTGTGTGTGTGTGTGTGTGTGTGTGTGTTGGCATGAAAAAGGAAAGTAAAATAGAATTTTTTATGCATGAAGTTAAGTTACTGGACCATGGACCAGAACGTCCAAGGTTCAAATCCCACCTCTGCCAAGCTACCTCAGATGGGTCCACTCAAGCACCCACAATTGCTTGGATTGTAATATGAACTTTAAGTCGCTATTTATAAGGGCATCTGCTAAATGACATAAAATGTCGAAACCTTAATGTTGATCATGATCTGAAGTTCATTAGGCAAAAGTTTGTGACCTATTTAACAAAAAAATTCGGTTTCTCTCAACTGTGGTTCAACATGTTTAGCAAACTTGAGAATTTAGATCAGACCTAATCAGAAATTGTAGTCCCAGTGAAATGAATATTGAAATTATATGATTACTGTCACCAGGTACAAGAAATAAAACTGACAAAAACATTTGACAAACATGGTTCATGGCTTTTTGAATGAAGTAGGTGATCGATTTTGCTCTTTGACACAAATGTTCCCAAGAATAATGGATGCCAAGATAAATAAATGTATTTTTCTCTGGCAGAAATTCATTCAGGGATGCTGATGAGAATTTTCTTGGCAAATGCAGTGCAGCAGACTGCACTGAGATGATTAAAAATATGCTTAAAGCATATAAGATCAGGAAGTGTAACATGTCATTGAACATCCATTTTCTGCATTCACACTTTGACAACTTCTCTACTGATCTTGTAGAAGTGAGTTGCAAACATGGCAGAAGGTTTCACCAGGACATTGGGACTGTGGAAAATCATGGCAACTGAAACCCTTTAATGCTGGCCAGCTATTGTTGGACGCTAACATGGGATGCAATAGATGCTGAGAACAACTGAAAATCAGCTGCAAAATAGTTTAAGCATGGTTGAACTTACAATATATCAGCTTCATTATGTGATTACATTCGATGAATATATTCCAGTGATTTTCAAATGTGTATGTGCAGCAAATCTGGAAAAGTTATTGTGTTCTGGTTGGCATTCATAATCTCAGATTTGCAAAATGTCTGAAAAGATTTGTTGTCCAGTGTTTTTAATCGCCATATCAAAACTAATGCCTTGTTTTTACAATGACCTGTCTTGACTGTACTGTAGATAGCTAAAACAGATATGTCTTTATGCATTTTAACATGTTTTAAAGACAGGCACACTGACTGAATGTGTTGATTAGTTTTTGTGTCACCGTTTGTTTTGATCCTTATTTGCTAATGATTGTCTGTTTCTCAAGTTATGTGGTTTGACCTAGCTCACCTATAAAGTACGCTGCTTTGTGACTGAGACAGGTTTTTCCAAAGTAACACAGCTACTATTTAATGCAACAATAACAGATACAGTGACCTATGACTTCTGATTTCTCTACATATAACCTAAACTATTAAATAACACGTCCAGAGTAACACATTAATGCTGTGTCTGGTCATGCTCTGAATAGTGTTACATTGCATTCATAGCAGCACACTAGTCTTACTTATAAACCTTATAAACCTAGATTGCGGGGTCTGTAGAATGTGAATGTAGCAAAGTAACTGGAAACTCTGACTCAGCCAATGTTTGTTTTTCTGTCACTTAAGCATGGAGTAACATGTATGTAGTAAGTACAATTTAGTTAACATGCGACTGGGGTAGTACGTCTAGGTTGAGTCATTTGGGTCATTGTATCTTAAAGTACTTAGGCAATAGTTTTGCCTGAAATAGTATAGCAAGGATTTTTTAATAGAGATTTAGTTAGCATTAACTGCTTTGGTGCTTCCTTTTCAATTCAGTTGACCTTTCCTCTACATAATGCCACCACACACTTTAAATCAGTTATTTTAATGACATGCAGATAATTGTTAGATAAACATTGTGAATAGTAAAAAGTGAACAAAATATTGTAAAATATAAGTAATTAGGTTGCTATGTTAGACTGCATTACTGTGGTTAGTACGTAACCTGTACCAGCACATGTAAATAAATTGTAGATACACAGAACTTTAGGTATGGTAATAATTTTTTTTAATAAGATGCTACTTGAAGAATAATGTAAGATGTTATTTAAATACTATTTTCATCTTTAAATGTAAACATTAGACATATGATACTAGGCTTTACAGGCATTGGTATGAATTGTAGTCAGTGTATATCAGGCAGATAGCAGATGGCATATAGCAACAAGGAGGAGGAGGTTTTATTCGTGTTAGCCAAAGAGAAAATGCACAAAAACAGATTTACAAATGTAGATTTTGTCAGTGTGGTGTGTCTTTTAGTTTAATCTACAAGTATGTCCTAGTGTGTGCTTAATACTCTCTCATGTGGCTGTCTCCTCCCCTTTTCATGATGCTGTGTGAGTGGGCAACAGAGCATAAGGGAAGGCCCTGGCAAGTAACCATGGTAATGGCCTCTACAGTGCAGGGCTGATGGAATGGAACCTATCTACACACACACGCTCTCTCTCTCTCTCTCTCTCTCACACACACACACACGCACACACTTACATTACCAAACATGCACAAATCCAAGCAAAACTGTGTATGAAAGTATGAAAATTTAATACCAAAAATCATTTTCCAAAGATAAATAATTATCAAATTCAAAAGTAAATTGCCACTGTTAGGGTTCGCGCTGCGAGCCCTTTTTACTTTGTTCGCCGCGGTTTGTTATTTTACCCCGATCCCTTCGTGTTGTGTTTTCCCTTTTCTCCCTACGTCATTAATGACGTTTTGTTTTGATTCCCCGCGGTGAACGATTGGCTAGTTATTTTAATTCACGCACCTGATTTCTATTATGATTTAATTAGTTTCGTTATATGAGCCGAGCGAACACGCGAGTGTTCGCCGGCTCATTGCGTTGTTGTGTTGCGTTGTGCGTTGTGACGTTATTCCCCGTCTGTCGTGTTACGTTTTGAGTGTTCCCCCTTTG